>FAPP01023587.1:1038-11635 GCA_001485965.1 Heliconius ismenius | reverse complement strand
GTTAAGTTTTGCCACTGAACATGCAATATTTTGTAAATTGATCAGTGTGGAGAACGGAGTGTCATACAACTTGATTCTCTACTTTTATCTATTATTCTCTCTCCTCTCTATTTATTGTATAGTCTATATATGACTCTAAAGATCAGATCTTTGCTTTAAAATGATTTCTTATTTTTTTCTAAAACACTTTCAACTAATTGTATACCAGCAATACCTGCCTGTACTGATTTATGTAGACCCTCCAGATAATTTTATTGATGATAATTCCGATGGTCCTTTTCATGTTTTTATACCTTCATTACGTACCTTTAAAGTCGAAGTAAACTTTAAAATCTTAACCATAAAAGTTAAATTTAACTAAGAAATTCGTATGGTTCAAGTTTAACCTATTTTTTACTTAGGTCAAAAAAATCTTTTGTATCCCCAACAGGTACTTCCGAGAATGAGTGTGGTGTTTCTTAGAACTTTACTATAATAGATTTTTTTTCTTATAACGTTGTATAGATATTTAAATATTTAATTTTAATAGTTAATCAATAATTGATGATTTTAGTAAAATTTCTATTCTAAATTCAGGTAGTTATGAATTAATACAAAAGTATTATTCATTCGGTATCATCTTTTAATAAGAGTTTTGTGCTTTACCGGTGCTACCGGAGTTTATGTAGACAGGTAAGAATATAGAACAGTATAAAGAAAGAATTTCTTAAAATTCATAGGAAATACCTGCCTACATATAATACACTAATACAATAAAAATACACTATATAAGTATGTACTTATTATGAACATTAGTGCTAGCTCTACATAAAGTTAGATGATACCTTATGTTTTAAACTAATATCCGCAATATTTCTTACGTTTCAGATAGAAGTCTGTAAAAGAAATACGATTTTAATTTTAATTTTTGTAAAATTAACAGAGAAAAATGACGAAGATATTAATATTTTTTACCTTCACGTAGTATCACGCAATTTACTTTAAATGTAATATAATGTAAAGTCATCTGTAAGCTTAATAAAACCAAATAAATGAAAAAAAAGAATGTTTAAAAATAAATAAACCAAGTTACATATATCGAAAGACTTAGTTTCGCTTATAATTTTAACAGAATTTGACCTTGGTGACATGACAAATATACTGTGTCCAACATAACTATTAACTAGATACATTATACAACTTAAATATAACGTTCATTATCAATATGATAAAACAAGCAAAATGATTCCACGATCAACCCTTCCAAGGAACTGATACAAGAAAATAAAGAAAAACCATCTCTATAGAGCAAAAGTTAAATGTCGAGATGGCAGCAAAAGTTTCTAAGTTGCTCTCACAACAGATGTTCCGTTCTTTATATACTCTCAGTTGTGGAAGTTAGGGAAGTTGGTAGCTCCGAGATCGTGAGATGAATTCAATGAATTTTATTTATATTCGATAAATCCTATTTTTGAATATTTTCCGCTTGTAGAAAGTAAATGGTTTATTAATTTCTTAAGTTTTTGATTTGAGTTGAGTTTAGATTGATTGATGGCAAAAGTTTGAGAATAGAAAACCCTATGAGACAAGAAGTGGTATAATCTTCTTGACTTCCGCTGAAGGACAATTGTGATGCCGTCTGATGACTCAGGGGTATGTCTATAAGCGCGACAGTTGTATATTTCATATTAATTAATTAGTTACCTTTGCTCACTCTTGAAACAAGACAAAGAGCGGCGTTAAGCCCCGCTACCAACGCGCAGAACATTTCGAAATTTGAGTGAAAGATAAAAACAGTGTCTCATTACCTAAAATGCAGTTAAAACATTTTTAACTGAGTTTTGAATACACATCGACAAGCATACATATGCTTGTATTAACTGTAAAGTAAACGGATAACCTTTAAAAATAGGAATTAAACAGAATAACCTTCAAATATCATACTCATTTTGTGGGGTAAATCTCTGCTTGCCTAGAAATAAATAACTCAGTTCTTTACTACCTTCTAGGTACCATAATAAATAATATCACTAATTTATTTCTTAATTTATATCTCATCTATCCATAATACTAAAACCTAGTATACGAAAAGAAAAACAAAAAAGTCACCACCAGCGCTCTACCGAAACCCAAATACATAGAGCCAAATTCGTAAATTAAACAAAACTACCAACCAAAGTTTTATCAACCGTCAATTCCAAACAAAACGATCAATTAGGCGTGCACTTGTTTGAGTAGAGTTGACAATAAATGAAGGTGCTCGCTAGTCGCTGGTGCAGTTCATACGAACACGAATGTAGAGACGAGACGGCATTACGTACGTAGAGACGTGGACCTGGAGTTAGGGGGTGTGGATGTGGTATAACCATTTTTGCTTGTCATTTTTCAACTTAAAAAGAGATTATAGTGATACGTCTCTCCGTTTATTTATCTTAGTCTGTGTTTTAGGAAAAACTGGTTTGTTATATTTATTTTTGGCAGTAAAAGCAATTATTATTTTTGTTCAGAAGAAGACAAAAAAGTACTTTTGTTTTCCACTATCTAGATTAAATGAATATTCAGACAAATATATAAATATATTTTTAAGGTGTTATTTCACACTTAGAAAAGAAAAACACTTTTTTAGGAACATATAAAAATATGAACGTAGAGGGAATTGAACCCATGCCTCTTGGAAACCGTCAGATCACTCTGACCACTACGCCATACGATCTCATAAAGCTACGTCAAAATTCGTCATTCTAATAAAAATCTAAAACTACAATAAACCTAAGCTCCAGATATACCCTTACACCTTCCCGCTAATACCCCCAGGAACATCCACACAATCATACACCACACACCCGCGACACTAGTCACTCCCCCTCCCACTCCCCCCAATTAATTACTCAGACCGTTCCGTCGATTTAACTTGTAAACAAGTACACTCTAGTTGCCATCGCTCATGCTGTTTATTAATATTGCTAGGAACTTTCCATACAGTGATTGTTATTGAATGCTCTAGACTGGCTCTACATTTCCATTCGAAATGTTGTGTTTGTGTTTTTGTGTGTGTTGTATTGAATTTGATTTTGTGAATAGATTATATATGAAAGAACAAATTCGAGAGGAACAACTCAATGGTTGTAAATACAATAACTATTCGGTGGAATAATGAAACTTAATTTATGTCATTACGCGCTCTGGTAGCTCTAGCGGCGTTGTATTCCACAACTCAACATACAATGTCTCGGAAATTTCGTGGGGACTGGAATGTTTTAACAATATTTTTATTAGCGTCATGCTATATCTCGCACACAGCAGGGTAGCCTGAGGGAACCTAGTGCTAAGACATTCAGTTCCCCACTTTCCGCTGAATTCTGAAATCATTACATGATGAGTGACGGAATTTAAAGCCACGCTTTTCCTGAAATATATCAAAATCTAAATTTTCTATTTTCTTGAGTGGAAATTAAATAAAAAAAATTGAATAAAACAAGAAAAGAATTTAATTTAACACCGTTCATCATGGATTCTTTAATAAAAAATGCACGTCGAGTCGCTTCTATTTGGTAACTACAAGAAGTACTCCGTCAGTGACGGTGTAGCCAAGTCGTTTAATTTTCCCTAACGGGCCATAAAGTCTCTGCATCCATAATATATTACGTTAAATACTTCGCTCTTATAAAACCTGGTGCTGGTGGAATAAAACTATTTTTATATGTTGTACGATCTGTAAAGGTTGTGTGTTCGATTCTTATTCTTGTCTTATCTTACAATATTTATTTGTAATTTTAGATACACGCTGTATCTAAAAACCTGGGAGCCTAGTGTTAAGATATTTCTGTTCCACACTTTACGCAGAATTGCGAATAAATGTAAATATAAAATTTCCCGAGTGGAAATTGAACCCACAACCATTCGCGTTTCGAGTCGCTCGTTAGTGTCCCTGCGCCACGACTGGCCTCAAATTATTGATTGTATCAAAACTAATGATAGCTTTTTCACTAATATTGAATCATTCGAACAATTGTGTTTCGTAGAAGCATTCGGTTCTATATGTGTCAGTCATATTATTGTTAAAAAATTTAAAACTCGTGAAATATTCTGTGAAATTTATGACGACATGGTATTTGAATATATTACTATATAGTAATTATCTTTTTTTGATTTTAGTATGTATTTTTTTCATGGAATTTTAGTTGGAGCATGCGTTCATATGTATCACAGACTTTCATGGTATCATCATGGCGAAACAATGTTTGATTTTAATTATGATGATTGTGGGTTCGATGCCTCTTAGCAGAATTTAATGTTTGCACTTCCCCATTTATAAGTATGGTTACTTAAGTAAATTTACTATAACAAGCCGCTCTCTTAGAAATGTTTTAAAGTTGGGCAGAAAATGAAGAACGGAATGTCTTGCCACCTATTTTAATCAGAAAATTGCAAAAAGATATCCAATTGAACTCTATATTATAAAATAATACCTGTGCTATTTATCTGCAACATCCAACCACCGGAATGGTGGTCTATCCAAGCTAATTGAAGACAACATCAACAAATCTTCTGAACTGCTTGCACTAACGAATGGAGGTAGTTCTAATACAATTAATACTATATAAAGCTTAGGATGCACTTTAAATCGGTTAAGGGGCTAATGGACGGCGCATTGAAATAGATTTAAAATGTAAAGCTAAAAAGATTTGTGTATATTTTATGAGGGTAGTTGAATCCTTTTTAATTTAGCTTTTCCTTGTTTCTAGTGTTTTTATTTTTTATTTTTTTGTACCGTTGTAAGTATTTGGAAGCCAGTTATGTCGCAGGGGCACAAGGGTGGACTGTAAGCGTAACAGATTGTGGGTTCGATTCCCAATTGTGGACATAAAATCTATTCATCGCTCTGGTAACAAGGCAAAATGCGAGGTTGAAATCTGCCACCCAAAACGCAATGCAAAGCGTCATGCGCTTTTCCACTATAACAAGACGGCCTCATCTAGTATAATATAATATTTATATAAATAAATAATTCTTATAAGCACAAAAGAAGAAAAACACGTTGCAACTTCAACAAAAGCTCCTTCAGCAGAAATTGAAAACGTAACTTCCCGAGATACTTTAATCCACTTCGAGAGCAACAAATTAGTGTAACTTAAATTAGGGAATTTGAAAGGACGACGATTTATGATTGGATTCCTACTTTTGGCTGAGATATTGTAACTCGGGATGACGGAGTGCTGCGATTTGTACAATAGTATGGAGTTCAAATATATGATATCGGAATTGACTTTTTTCTTTCGATATCTATTTCTTATAAGGCCTTTTTTTTAAACAGCACCAATTGTCGCCAGTCATTGTTTTGTGGATTTTAAGATATAACTTTATAGTGACTTACTATGTCATGGCGCAACGATGACCTCATTTTTAATCTAAATACGTTCTAAACTACTAACTTAGTATACTGATACTAGCTTTTAAAAATGAAAATATTTAACACATAAGTTCCTCGAGGGAGAATCGAACCCACAACCTGTCACGTTCACACTCACAAGGTTGTGCCCTATTGAACCACGACTGCCCTACTGTCCGACAGTGAGTTAAAATGATATAATATAGCAGCCCTCAATAAGCGAACTATGTAACACAAAAATAAATTCAATTCCAATAGTTACTGAGATTAGTACATCAAACAAAACAAACTCTCCGTCATATTAGTATAGACTCGACTTGACTTGCTGGCACAGTAGCGGGTAAATGAGTATTAAATGTCAGTATTTAACAAAATGTTAGCTAATAAAGCTATATAGGTATTAGAGAGAGAGCGTCGCTACCTCACAAATTAATCAAAGAGAAATATTCATGCCGACACATACCATGAAATGATAATGAACTCATATTGGTGGTGGTGTTAAGTGGTGGGTGGTAGCGTATGTTTTTGTTTTTTTCTGATATTGAAGATTAATGGGTTTAAAAGGAATTAATTAAAAATATTTATCAATCACCTAAGTTTCTATAATGATAAAAATAATATTATTTAAATTATTTGCATTTCTCCAATTAGTCTTGCTGCTTAATTAAATAATAGAAAAAAAAGTATCTCTAAATTATGAAGAAAATTGAAAACTGGAGTACTTTAACACTAGAAACATTAAGAAAACAAAATATAAAGAAAACAATAATCTAAAATATCTCTTAAAATAAAACAAAAACCCCTTACGTAGATATTTTATTTCTTGAACAAGTTAACTCGCTTTAAATCGAATCTTAGACCAAACGTACCTCAGCTTAGATACGGGACGCGTAAAATAATACGGTTTATAACAGAATGCCTTTGTCTTTGCCAACAATTAGTATAGAGGATTGCTTTTGACCCATTCTGATCTAATAAATGTATGTATGAGCCATAAATTCACGTCAAAATTACTGCGAAATGAGCAGTGCTCGTCATATAATATTGGGTTGCGTTAACGTGAATTATAAATTATATAATTCTGTGTTTACCCAAGGTAGGTAGGAACCTGGGAACCTAGTGTTAAGACGCTTCCGTTCCCCACTTTCTGCTGAACTTTGGAGGCATTGCGTGTTGAGTTGCGGCATTCGAAGCCGCACTTTGCTTTGTTATCAGAGGAAGAAAATGAAAATTTTGTTTAATATTTAATTTTCTCGAGCTAGAATCAAACCCACATCCTGTCGCCTTTACAATGAAACGTTGATATCATTGCTCCACTATTAGCCTCTTTTACTAAATACCCTAATATTTAATAAATTTGAAACATTGCAATAATAACACTACTTTTTACCTCCGGATTCGCCAGCGCCAGCCGCTGTTTGTGGGATATCTTTGATTATTACTCAGCGCGTATTGGTGATGAGTTCCTGAGATTAGCGCGTTCAACGTAACAAACTCTCCAGCCCCTATAATATTAGTATAGATTATAAATTTAACCAAAAACATTCAATTGCAAATTCACTTTGTAACATTAAATAATATATAGAGCTGTTACTCCCAAATGATTAAGAACTGACATTATGAAGGCTCAAGATCCACATCAAACGTACAACGTATAACATACGCCGTTTAAAGATTTAGACGGTTTATTAGCGAACTTCACGTAGAGAATCACGTAAATTACCTTGTCATACTTCCTTCAAAGATTTACTTTGATTATGTTGTGACAGATTCTCAACAAGGTTCCCGCTCTCTTGAGATGATCTCAACAATTGAGTGAGTGTCATGCCTGCATACTACAGGGTAACAGGAAGGAGTTTACCTCACTGAGTATCGTTCAAGGTGTGAGGTTCCTCTCTCTGGAGCTTTAGCCAGCGGTGGCCTAGATATTTCGACGAGAACTGGAACAAGTTTGTTTTAAGGGTAATGGAGTATCTTAACGGTAGGTTCCCCCTGTCTATCCTGCTGCGGGACACAGCCAGAACCCCCAAACGTCGCTTCCACACTCCACACAAACACAATCTTAGCAAACATCAAAATGATATCTCAAATTAATAAACTGCACCATTATTACAATTTCCACGTCAACCAGACCCTCTCACCAGCCCCGCCCCGTCACATCCAGAGCACAGTACACGTTTAATTAACAATCCCGTAATACTTACGCAAACTTGACAGTGCGCATTAGTTCTAACAGTTCCTAAATTCAAGTTGGGCTAATTGAAAATAGCTGTCACGAGACACCTGATGTGCATTGTGCATCCTATTCTGTGCATTTCTGGAGCGATTCGTTCGTTTAATTCTGTTGTGTATATTTGTGTATAATATAATACGAGTAGTTATACCGCTTTACAGGTCGATGTCTGAAAATGAATTGATTAGAAAATGGAGAATGGAGGGTCTTACCACTAGGTGCCCTCGGTGTTTGTGTCCAAAGTTTCTTTAGCTATATTTTAATTTCAGAATCAGACTAGTTCGATTGTACCATAATTATTGTATTGTCATCTAATAGCCCAAGATCCCAGAGCCGCCAGACCTACGTTATTTTAGCTGAAATTTTAAGGACGATTAGTCTAATATGTAAGATTAAAATCTAATATGTGTATAGGATAATATGCCTAATCTCAATCGACCAAATAAAAGCGTGTTAAAAATCCATAATTTACCGTACCGTAAGCAACAGCAATATTTACTTAAATAAAATATAAATATCTATCCCAATTTTCTACGCTTGTGTTGAATTAAATCGATTTCAACCCCCCCTATTTGCCCTCTGTCCTCTACAATGTTTAGACAAGATACTAGGGGCTACATTTCGTGTATCAATATTATATTTATATTTAACTGCATAAGTGTATGTTTGGTTATAAGGGTAAGTTTATTGAAAAACTGTGTTTTTTTTTGTTTTACTTGGTTCCCAGAAGGCGGCGGGTTTAAATCCTTAAAAACAAACTAATTAACGTACGTACGTTACATATTTTTCTTTTCTAAACGTAGAATAATGGATTAACGTGGGTTCGATTCTTACTCGAAAGATTTTTTATGTTTATTTTTGTCCAACCAATCCAATCACAGTGTTAATTGTCATATTTTTTCCAACATCTAAGTAGAAGAATCTCGTGTCCATTTATAGCCCTAAATTAAGGAAACCGAACGAGCATTATTATAATAATACTTATGTATCTTTGTTTCAAAATTATTTCGATCCTCTTAAAACATTTTTTGTATCTTCGCGCTCATAGCAAGGTAGGCACAGGAAACCTGGGGACATAGTGCTTGAGACACTCCGTTGACACTAAGGCACTTCCGCATTCTGGAAGCTTTGCGTATTGAGTAACGGAACTCATCACCTCGCCTTACCTAGTTACTAAAGCTTACAAGTTTAAATATTTAATTTTCTCGAGTTGGATTTGAACCTATTGCGTTTTGCGGCTTAGTGACTGGTTTCTAATAACA
Organism: Heliconius ismenius; assembly: GCA_001485965.1. NCBI lineage: Eukaryota > Metazoa > Arthropoda > Insecta > Lepidoptera > Nymphalidae > Heliconius > Heliconius ismenius. The sequence goes on along the minus strand of FAPP01023587.1, from coordinate 2,772 downwards.
TAAATATAATATTCTAACTTAATCCCTCGAATAGTTAAATATATAATATATATTTTAGAATAGATCAAGTTTTATAGCCTAAGGTCATAATATCGGAATTCTATTAGTGAAAGTTCCACGACGCTACCCTTCAAACATTTTGATTTAAATTTTAAACTTTGTCTTCTATATAAGTTTAGTTTGGAAATTTCATATGAATTAATTGAATTTAGTAAAATATTTAACTAATAACAACTATATTTTTGTGTGTTTATATGTAAACACACTCAAAATTTTTGCTTTAAAAAAGGCAAAAGTCGACTGACAATAATAAATGTCAATTTTATTCTATTTTTTATTATTTGAACGATTTATTAATTCGTTATTATTATTATTATTCTCTCTGTTTTTATGTATTCCGCATATAAGCAGAGAGAACCTAGTATTAAGACACATTGCGTGGGGGAACTGGACGACGCGCTATGTCTCGTTACCAGATTGGGAAAACATAAATAATAATGGGAATCGAATTTACAACCATTGCGGTAGTCAGAGACTGCTCTACTACATGGTGCTATTTTTAATGATTATTTATTTATTTTATAACCCTCATCTGCCTTACTATACAACGTGAATCTAAAAAAAAAAAAAAGCATCAGAAAAGTATAGAGTTTGCTACCAAAATACTGGTTTCGAATCAATGATGAAATCTTAAGGGATTTCTTAAGTAAACACTCGGAGCGCAGGGTTAGTTGTGTTATTGGCAGAATGTTTACATTATACTCGAATCCGATTAGATAAATAAGAAGCTAGTAATGTTGATATTGTATGGAGCATGGGTATGGACGGACTTCACAAAAAAAGAAAGTACAGATTATGAGTTTAGGCTATACATTGATATTACTTTTTAGCTTCCTGCTGTATACCGCACAGAGTAGCAGACAACAGCATCAGATAGACATAGGAGAGAAACTGGGAATCTAAAAATTTGTGTTAGGACACTCCGTACTCATTAAAATACTTCCGTCCTCCACTTTTCGCGTTGTTGAGTGGCGGACCTCAATACTGCGCTTAGGCTCGTACCAGGAAATAAAAATATTACATATTATAGGAACTTATGATAAAAATAATATATTAAATATCTTAAGTAAGGCACATCCAAATTGAACATAACTATGATTATTCATCTTTCATCGATTATTTCATCACAAACTTTCATAGGATGAAAACCTACTAGTTAAACCCTACCACAAACTAATACTTAACTAAAAACTAAACGTGAATTTGTGGATTTTTTTCCATACAAACGACACGACCATATTGATTTATGGTGCGTGTAAATTTAGGGACTATTAAAAGTAAATCAAAGTGGGCTATAAATCGTCAAAGCATGAGGGCGTCCAATTTAGCAAGACCTCTCCGGATTCGTTCGTAAAAGCGTTTTCAGCTTAATGTTTTGACTGCGAAGTGGCTCGAAAGACCATTTTAAAATGGCCATGAATCGGAATAACCGTCACGTGGTTTCACATAGTCGAGGAGAACTCAATATTTGGTGCAAGCTTTGTAATCTACGACTGAAGTGGTCATATACCGCAAATGGTAATAAAATGTTTATGAATATGAGCATATGTTTTTTTTTTAAACTGTATTGTTGAGTCCAAGGGACACAGTCGTGTAACTGTAAACGTGACAGGTAGTGAGTTTGATTCGGGATTAAGGTTCTTTGATTTAATGACGTTGAGTTCCGCCATTCAA
>FAPP01023572.1:0-10801 GCA_001485965.1 Heliconius ismenius | reverse complement strand
TTTATATCCCACAAAAACTGCTGAACCTTTTTAAAGTAATTGAACCTTTAAAAGAACATGCATTAACTCCTAAACTCATCTCGATATTGATAGCAATCAATATTGTAACGTTTAAAATAATTCGTCTAATAAATCAACGGAGATAAGACCCGTAAGCCTGTAATTTGTCGGAGCTAGTCGGGCGTATACGATATATGTATAGAGGAAAAACACTATGTTAATACATCGACTAGCATTTACCCATGGTTTTGCACGCGTTGATATACTTTAATGTCTTTCAAGTGTCATTAAAAAGTAAATGAAGTTGTCTTATTTGCTTAACGCAAACAGCAAGGAAGGCAAAAGGAACTTGGTGTTAGGACATACGAGTTATTTTCATTTACCCTCTCTTGTAGGAGATGACTGAATTCACCCACTTATCATGCAGATGTGTTTAAGTGGATAAAGGAGTGTCTTGACTCTAAGTTCTATCTGCCTTCCCTGCTACTGTATGCGGGACAAAAAATAAAATAAAATTATATATGTAATACAAACATCATTCTCATTACACAAATATCAGTGACTATTGATTTATCAACAGCATTAACATTAGTTGATAAAAAATTAACTACATTAATTATTTTTGTTTTTATACAGATAAATACTTTAATTAAAAATGTATTATAGTTTATTGGCTTTCGCGATTATTATATGTATATTTTTAATCCAAGGTCATTGTGACGCATCGCTACATCGTCTAACCGTAAACGCGACGTTAGTAGGTTCGATTCCTACTCGATGAAATAAATTACTTTCTTTTCCTCGCTCAATATAGAAAAAAAAATACTATACTACTTTTTGCAAAGACCTTTTGAACACCTTACGAATTAAAAAAAAGGAGAACTTGTTGAGATTTAATAATAAGTAAACTTAAGGTCCAGAAAATCGCTAGTACGATATAAAAAAAAGTAATTTCGAAGACTAGCCTTGACTTAGTGTCATAAAATTGGGAAGCTTTATTACCTGACCCTAAAGGTGTTTTAGGGTCGTCTTCTAAAGCCATATAGGTATGCATCACGTATATATATTTGGTCATTTTGGCTCTTTAAGGTAATAAAATTTATCCGCCGTTTTACTAATAATATTCCTTACTAGTAGCTATTCTTGACTTCCACAAGATAAACTGCGACGTTTAGTTCCATCACTCAACACGCAACGTCTCAAATTCTGGCGAAAAATAGAGAATCTGCGTAAATCTACGTGTTCTACAATGTGGAAAAAAACTTTTAACTGTTATTTTACTTTTACAGCTTAAAAGATATAATTTAAATAACTAGAATAGAATAGTAATTCAAGTAAATAGTTGTAGAAGTCCGAAAGCACTAGTTACAAGGTAACACTAAAGCGACGACACCTCCGTCCGGTTTGAGAACGTGAAACACTATCCAGCAAATACCGTAATTGAGATGTACATCTGGAGAGCTGTGCTTAAATTAGAGAATTCTAGTATAAAATAGAACTATAAATTTAAATGCAATATTATATACGTAAATATCTAGTGTTATCAGCTTTAGTTATCAGTAATTATTTAGATAAGTCGACAGAATGTCACATGTTCTTCATTCTTCTTCTGACTTAAGACTGAATGGTAAGAGAGCTCTGCCTCTCAGGAGTCGATGATAATGGAGGAACCTCGCCTAAAAAGCGTCAGAACCCTACGGAGGGAATGTGTGAAGAAGTTGATGACAGTAGACAACGCGAAAGAAGTATGCGGAGGCCGTAGTAATACATACTTATATATTCACATCGAATTAAAGAACTTACGGATTGATTAGCCAAACTCAACGCCGCAATTCACTACAGGTAAGGAGGACTGTTAATATTATCATTTACTTTTTTATAACATAAAGAAAACTCACCAAAAAATCGAACGTGCTACCTACGTTATACTAAGAATTACACTTAATTTAACCACTGAGTACCCACTGTACTGTGTGGATAAAAGGATGCGAGAGAGACGTGCGTGATCAAATGTCATTGTACTACAATCACGAGTTTCTTCCTAATAAGCCATAAATAGGTTAAAGCCATTAAAATGTTTGACAGATACGTAATACGCTTTGGAGTAGTAAATAATAATTCTAGACGCCTGTTTTGATGTTGGTGAAGAAAATTAAGTACTTTTCCTGTTGTTTTCATATTTTTTGGTAAAATAGGATAGGTGGAGTGGAATGAGAGTTGGTTGATTTGAGGATACGATATCGATGATAGTGGAAGCTCACAAGAAAGCATGAGGAATTCCCGGAGGACGTATATGGAAATGTTAATGACATACCGAGGTGTATGAGGTATACAGGCACCATAACGTTTTGTACTTCATCCTCTCTAACAGAGACAAGGCGTGAACTTAATAGAAACAATATTTCTTTACCCATTGGCACAGCAGTTAAGTTCCGCCAATGTGTTAAATTCGGACAAAAAATGGACGGTATTAGTATTGCATAAATAGAAATACAATTATTATTATAGGTACATGTTATTTTTTCGATAAAATCGATAACTAGACAGTTTGATCACTATTTTCCCTTGTGGCCGTCAACAAATCCTATATCAAAAACACATTAGGCCCCCTTGACGCAATGAAAGAACTGATTTTGTTTTCCTTGCCCTGAAAAGAGAACAGAGCGCGGAGTTAAGTTTCGCCATTTAACATGCCACGGAGTGACTGAAGACTAGGTTTCTACCTACATTGCATTATGCGGGTTATAGAGTGAAGCTAGAAAATACATCAATTGGATGTCATAGTCACCAGGTAGTTTCATTTTTAACCCTCCCTCCCATAGATGGCTAAAAGAGCAAAAGTTTGTCGGGCGCTTTAAAGGAAATTAAATTTCAAAGTCAGCATTAGAACGTTTTAAATACTTTCAGTGAGGTGCAGATATTTTATTACTGTACACAAAAATATATTTTTAACATTTTTGTATTCACACTGTATGCCGCATAAAGCTGGGCAGGGACAAAAGACCTAGTGTCACGACACTCCGTCTTCCGCTTTCCCTATGAACTCGATACATTGTGTGTTTTGAAACTACTCGAGATTAGGCTCATATAATTTATAGCTCCGAGCACATTCTATGTATAGTACTTACAGTGTGCATGATAAAGCGTGATTTTTTAACTCCAAAATTTTGTTAAAACAGAAACCTTTCACCTTTCATAATTTCATTGACCACTCCTCAATAAGAGCGGATAGTCCCGAAATTCCTACAGGATCGAAAAAAACAGGAGTCTACGCGTTTTAATCCATGTAAATAAAGTGTATAAAATTTCTTAAGCGGGAATCAAACCTACAAACATTGTGTATACAGTCAGATATTTCTAAGCTACTAAGCCTAAGCCCCTGTCGCTTAAAAAAACTCCATTTTGAAAATCGACATACACTGAAGATATTTTCTGGTAAAGATGGAATTGAGTTTCAGTTCAGTGTAAAGTATGTCACATCAATGTTATGTGAAAACGAATAAACGAGAAAACTAACGACATCGTCTGAGTACCAACTTTCTTCCCAAAATGGTGGTAAAGTTTATGTAATATAGTGGCGCAGTGGGTAGCGTCTGATTAAACGGGTTGTAGGTTCGATGTCTAAGCGGGGGATGATTATACTTAATTTATTTTTATTTCCCCGTCATCTACCGGAAATTCTACAAAAAATTAGGAACTGAATGTCTTAACACTAAGTTCCCGCTGATTACCCTGCGAGAAAAACCGTGAAGCTACGCTTGCTTTCACGTTTTTCCCGCAGATGCCAGGGTTGATGGTATAAAGTATAAAAATATACCATTGCATACTTTTCACATACACCTAGGAACCTAGTGTTCACATTTGGTTCCTATTAAGACACTCTCGGTTCCCACTTTCCGACGTATTCACTTTGCATACACATATTTAATATCCTCGAGCGGGAATCGAATCCATAAACTGTCGTATTTAAAGTCGTATACTCGTGCCCTTGCGCCACAACTGGCCTCTAGAATATACACATTAATAGGATTTTGTATACAAAAGATGTATTCGTAATTTTCTAACTATATATAGATTTATATAGTAAATAGTTTACAGAAGCATAGCTTAGCAAACTATGCTTGAAGTTCCGATGAACTTCCAGTTAACTTCTTGTTAATTATTCCAATTATTTCCTTAGAGATTTTACGTTCTCACACACTGGTTCCATCTTATATTGCAAATATATTGAATTTTAATGGTGCGAAGCCCTTAAGCAACTTAAAAATTGAAGAATACTACATTAGACAGTGAAAAAATATTGAGAGAAGAGTGAAGCCGTAGGTTAAAGCTAGTTAATTAATATTACCAAAATTTATCATAGAACTGGCCGCAATTTTATTTGTGTGGACTCTAACGAATGAAAATGGAAAATTCCTTTTTGTCCGTTCCCGTAGGAATTTCTTGAAATCCTCTATACACTCCCTACATGTCAAATTTAAACTTTTTAAGTCCAATAATTTCATTTGCGCTTTGTCTTTCAGTCACTCAGTAATGGGAGAGTTTAATATAGGTACAAATCTTTTTTTAGCTGCACGCTATGTCCCGCACATAGCATAGTAAGCAGAGGAACTTGGAACTTAGTGTTAAGACTCCGATTATAATATTTCCGTTTCCCATTTTCCCGAATTCTGGAAGCATTGCGTGTTGAGTGGCGTGATGGTTCCAGGTGGTTGCCAAATGGTTACCAGGGCGAGAAAATGAAAATATTAAATATTTAATTAGATCGAGTGGGAATAAAATCCACAACCTGCCGCTTCTTTCTCTAAAAAAGCTTCTTTCTCTACTTTCCGCTCATTTTAGATAATATAAATGTATGTATGTTGTACAAACATCCCCCCTACTATAGCATTATTCCTAGAATACCAAACATTTTCGTATTTGTTTAGCCATGAATAGTTTGTGATGTAATTTAAGCCTAATTTATACGTTGTATTTGCATAAGTTGCATTAAAATCTGCACATGAATGAGTTCTCTATGTACACTGTTTAAATTAGCACTCAGTATTTAAGTTGTTTCGCAGTGGAACAAATTCGGGCTGTAAATGAGACTGTTGTAGGTTCGATTCCCATTCGGAGGAGTGTTTTTTTTTATCTCCTGGCTTTGGTAACAAGACAACGCGATGTTGAGTTCCGCCTCTCAACATGCAATGTGTTGAAGATTCCCCCTGCCCAGCAGGAAAAACCGTGACCCTGTTTTTTTCATAAAAATATTTTATAATGGTATGTACCATAACTATACCACTAATGTGGCTGACTGTCACCCGATGATTGTGGATTCAATTGCCATATGAAAAAATATACTACATAATTTTTTTAAAAAACATTTTTTTAGCTACTTCTACTAGTAAAGAAGAAAGTATACACCTGCATCTTTATTATTCTAATAATAATTAAAATTACATTAAAATTTGAACTGGCTACCACCATAGATATTTCGAAAGCTAAGTAATATATAAAAATATCCTGGCGCTATACCAAATGTATGTCAAAATAAACTTTTACTATATCACAGAACCTAAGCTGCTGTAACTCGATCGTTGAAAAAGAGCATTTGGTTTTAATACGAGCTTTTATTATGCGTATAAAAATAAATGTACATTTTAGGTCTTTCTTTTTTTAACTGTGCGCTGTATCCCGAATATAGTAAGCAGGGGGAACCTAGTACCTAGTACTAGACACTGTACTAGTGTCTGAAACACTACATTCCTCAATTTAAAGGCATTAAGTATTGAGTGACAGAACTCACCGTCAAAACTTCATTCCCCAACTGGGAATCGAACCCACAACTCTGTGCCGCTGCGCAATGACAGCCTCGTTAGTACTTCTTTGTATATTTACTTAATACTTAGTTTTTCAGAAAATTTAATTTATTCTAAAAAAACTCCCTAAAATAAAATATTTTAACAGATTCAAAACCATTTTTGCAAATGACTTGGACAATAATATCTGATTTGCACCTAATTCGTACACAAAGTACTTATGTCATATTTGCTGACGAAAATTAATAATGAAAAGTAAAACTTGTATACAAATAGACATATTAGCTTTCTATGATATTTTTATAGATATTGCGTCAGATCCTTTTATCAAAATAAAATAAATATATCTCAAAGACTAAGTTACATATTCTTAATTTTTAACTTACAATAAAGAATTTATACACGAAAAAACAAGTCTCTTTAGAGTGCTAGTATTATCTAGAATAGAAGAAAACGGAGTGTTTTAACACTAGATTCTCCCTGCCTATTTAATAATTTTAAACGGGACGTGTGACATTATAAACTACAAGTTTCAACAACCAATTCCTACATTGAAGCTAAAACATTTTATATATGTAGGTACATAAATATAGTTGTTATAGTATACACGTTTTACTATCGAAACGCTACTACTGTAGTACTACTATAGTCTAGTAGTAAATATAAATTTTTATGGACTTTGGATGGATGTACTTTGAAAGCATACGATAAATTATTTTATATTATTTCTTATTAATGGGATCATTTTAAATTGATGTATTGATTCTTGAGGTTTCATTTATAATTTTTTAAAAAAAGTTGATATTTGTAGATAATTTTCATAATATTTCACATATAGTTTTCAAAATGTATGAAAAACATTTTACAAAAATTCCAAAATCTTTTTTTTTTGTTGGAAAAAACTATTCTTTTAGTAACGTAAAAATTTATTCTTTCAGAAAAAAAATCAACAAATTCATTTCACGATTAAACAATGCCTGCGAGATCTATATAAAGAACGTTTTCAGTGTTACATACATGAAACTCTCATAATGGAAGCAAATAAAAAATATTTCGATAATAATTTTTAATTAACTTATGCCTAATTATCAATTGCTTGATTATTTTTTATACAAATATACAAAAAGATATAATATCCCCGAAAATTCGATCAAAAACAGCTGAGTTATATGAAAAAGACGCTATACTCACGTGTTTACATCGTTTCTCGGTAAAACACAAAAAGCACAAACACACAATTGAATGACACAATTCTATACACAGTATGGCACATGTTTTTTCTTATAATATTATTAATATTTCTATAATGTAATATATTATATTTGTTACGACGTCAATTGTTTTTAGAGCGCCGTGCACTCTCGACGGCGGCGCGGGAACTACTGACCAGACTGGAATATAGGGATACCATTCTGGATCAAAATATAACCCTATGCAACTCTAAAATACCTATTTTTTACTAAAAAAAGATCGAACATATGTTTAAGTGTCTTTTTTATAAATAAATGCTATTAGTCTAAAATAGAACTATTCGGTTTCAAATGTTTTGCAATGGAAATGAAGTATGGTTGTTGTGGTGTTCATTTTTTCAAATTTATGTCAAGATTTTAAATGTACAATGTTAGAGTATTATTATTAAGTTAGAGTATAAATAGTATAGATACTCGTATAGTGAATATTTTAATTTCATTTATGCCTGCATAGGTAAATTAATGTGTTTTAAAAATGTATTTAGAAATATTTTAAAAAATATACTAGTACTTAAAAATGTATAATTTTTACAGAAAAAAATCGTTTAACAACAAAATTATCCACATTTTCAAATACATTTAGTTAAATACGTAAATGAAATATCTTTATTAATAAAAAATAACAACATTGAAAATTACAAAAAAGAATCATTCCCAAATTAAATGCAAAATACAAAACCTGGCATCCCCACGCTGAGAAAATGGCGGGAAATAGCGCCTGCGTGGACCCACCCCGCGCGAAAACTTAGCGCCAATCGAAGTGATGCATTAGGCCTGCACTTAGCTCTCGCATTACTTAGATTTAAAAAAAAAACACTAATATGCCCATATTTGAGAAGAATATATCTCTCTATAGTCTAGATTACGCTACCCAAAGGATTAGCTGTCCGGGTCCATCTTAGAAGCAATAATACTTTTACTACTTTTTTAAGACACTGTGTAAAAATTTAAACGTAGCAGCATTCGAACCCTCGCCTCCTCTTACCGTACAAATGTGGAATAACACTCTTAAAATATATTAAAAACAATTAATTCTTCTCAAGAAACAATATTATTAAAATAAACACACAATTTTGAATTTCGAAAATAGTGTGGTGCGTGAGAAAACGGTGCGTCCCAAGACGGAACCTAGTACTTGTCCTATCTGCCTACCGTGCTATAACGTGGTACTAGTATTTTTCAAAATATTGCTTGCTGAATAGGTGTTGTGTGTTGTGGATTCGATGCCCGTTGGGTGAAATGATTTTACGAGTATATAAATTATTTTGCACAAATTGACAAAAAGCGCCGTTGAGTTCCACTATTCACGATTTAAGAGGTAAAAAGGTAAGTTTGAGCTTAAATTTAATTACTATAGTTGAACCGCATCTATTTAAATCATATTCTCCTTTATGAATGTTATTAATTTCTATTCATAGTAAACATGTGTAGGTGGAGTTCATGTTATTTATAATTAGTCTACGTATTATTATATACATATATGTTACTGGCGGTATTTATTATTTAGGTATTCTTTGCAATACTTCAGCAAAGTTGTATACCTGGGACGTCCAGACAATGTATGAACTATTATGATATATTGTTGTCCGTTACATACTTTACTTAAATAGCAACACGCTGTATCATAATTAGCAGGATAGACAGAGGAAACCCAGTATTAAAACATTCCATTCTTCATTTTATTACATACATAATGCACACATTAATATATTCTAAATAAAGCGTGAAACTAAAAGAATAAACAAATTTTACTTTCTTACGATATTAGTAATTAACATAAGACTTATTTAAATAAAAAATTAAAATGTACAAATATCAAAAAATCAATAGCTATCTTAGCACAATGAGACAGTTTCTGACTAAAAGCAAGATGGTTGTAGGTTCGATCTCCGGTCAGAATGGATATACCTCGCTCTGCCTTCCCTACAGTGTCCAGGATACAGCGTGAAGCTTAAAATAAATAATAAGCAAGTCGTATTACCTGTAAAATGGTGGAACTTAACGCCGTAAATAAATTTTTTAATAATAGTGCAAAAAGTGTCGACAAATTTAACGCACAAGAATAAGCTCATTATAGTGTGTTTGACAAGTCATTTGACTGTTATGTAATTGAGTTGTTCGAAAATGATACGTTATTGGGTTATAAAGCGGAAACTATGAAATTGTGCTCTATGTGGTAACAGTGTTTTTGTTGTCTACATGGAAGTTAGTGTTCTTTTACTCCCTTCTACAGTTTTGTTCCCAAAAAAAAGAAAAGAGCCCCCTTTCGTGTTACTGACCTAAATTTATATAAAAAATCAGCTTCACGCTGTATCCAGCACACAGCTGGATGAGCACCATGGACCTAGTGTTAAGACAGTCCACTTTCCGCTGCATTTTTCAAGGCATGTTGAATGCTCAACTCCAGGTTTGTGCCTTGGTGCCAGAGTAAAGAAATGAAAATATAAATAACAATTAATTTCCTCGAGTGGGGATCGAACTCACAACCGTCGCGTAACAGTCACACCCTTTGGCCCCTGGGTTATGACGGCATCTTGTTACTGATACTAGTCGTCACTCGCAACTTCGTTTCTGTGAACTTTAAGTAAAATAGGAATTATCGTTTCACCCGTTCCGTTTCCATGAAATTTGAGAAAAACTTATCTTAGTACTACCTTACAATCCCTTACATAAATGGAAAGATGGAAACTAAGTGTCTTAACACTAGGTTCCCTCTACGCACCCTGTTATGCGGAAAAGGCATGAAGCTGATAAAATATTATGATTATACCAGAGAACATCAAATAGTTGTCCAAGCCCAATTACAAAACAAACTGCTTAAAATCAAACAAATTAGAACAAAAATCAAACTTTCAATACACGAGCTTTTCCGTTTCCTCCTAAAGCTATACGGTCTAAGCCTTTTAATCACCGTCAATTTGGAATGTTCATCCAAATCATCTATTCATCGTCTAATTACTTGCTTCACAACTGAATGTCGATGTAATATGAAATCGAAATAAACTCTCATTTTAACTGTACTGTGAACGTAATAGTTGTGGGTTCGATTCCTACTCGGATGAATTAATTATTTTCATTAAACTCCGTTCTTATTAAATCATTTTCGTTTCCCACTTTCCACCGAATTCTGGAGGCATTTCGTTTTGAGAGGCGGAACTCAACGCCGTACTTTGCCTTGTTACACAGCGAGGAAATAAAAATATTAAATGTTTCATTTTCTCGAGTAGGATTCGAACCCATAAGCTGCGGCGTCTTTAGTCGCATGCTTATGGCCTTAAAGTATTTAAGTAATTTTATAAATTAGTTTTGTTCATTGTAGCAAACGTCTTTGCTGAAGACATTTCAAATTTTAATGTTAGAGCGAATCACACGGTGTACCGTCCAAGTTTGTAAAATTAACTTAAACTTTTTATCGTTATAGGATCATTCTGGAGTGGTTATTACTATAACACTACTACAGTGTTAAAAACTGTAAAATGTATATATTATTATTTTAAAAATAAAATCAATTGCTTCCTCCTAACCTTCAAATATCATGATAATTAGACGGCTTCCATAACCACTGGGGGGAATCTATTGTTTTCATTGGCTCTCTCTGACAACAAGACTAAGCACGGCGATAAGTTCTACCTTTCAATACTTCCCATAGAACATAGGAGAGACAGTGGGAAATGGAATGTCTTACCACTAGATCGGTCTGCCCACCCTGCTACTCAAATAACAAAAAATTCTAACTTCACCATTTAAGCA
>FAPP01023529.1:0-13409 GCA_001485965.1 Heliconius ismenius | reverse complement strand
AAGAAAAATAACCTAAAGTAAGAAAAATTCTTCAAAACCCAACTCACAGGGCAGCCACGATTCTGAGACCATAAATGCTTTTTTTAGTGATAGGTGGGTAGTTTTACAATTTTTTCTTTAGTGAAAGCAGTTGTATGAGAGTAATTTTCTTTTAATGCAAGTGTATTGACCATCTGTTTTCAAAACTGAACTTACAAATAAGATAATCACAAAGGCACAACTACATGTCATTGTATATGTTTGTAAGTTTAGTTTTAAAGTAGATCTTTAATTCAATATATTATATTAAAGAATAAATTTATATGCATTTATTTATGTAATAAATGTGAGCATTTTTACACTGACAGCTAATATGTTCCTTATATAATGTTATGTTAATCATTTTATGAGTAATATGTATAATAATTGAAAGCCCTTACTTAAAAGTGTATTTTAGTAAGGAACATTTTGATTTTTTTTATTTCTCAATGCATTTTCACACTGACTGGTCAATTGTTACATAGTTCCTAAGAAGCAAGTGTATTTTGTACTGTACCATATTTTGTAAAAATACCCTCGTCTATAATGTAAACAATGTAAATAGTGTGGTTTTTGTTTCAATTAAAGTAGACTGTTATAATTATATGTTTTATTTCTTATACCTTGGGTTATAAATTAGATCTCCAGTGACTGTACCGTTAACAAGGCGGCGTTAAGTTCTGCCACTGGAATGAAATGAAATGTGATAACACTAGGTTAATTCCCATCCTCTTCTATATAATGAAAACATTCCCTAAATTAAATTTGAACCGATAGCTTTTTCTTTTAATTAATGTCTACATACTAAGTGGTGGAACTCAACACTATATATTATCTGTATAGTTCTCCTTGCGTCTAGTGTAGAGATCGAGATACTTCGTTCTACAAATTCTTACTGGATTCGAGATACTGCGGTGTGTGGCGAAAAGAATTTAAAAAAACGGCATCAAAGGTACACAGGTAACCTAGTGGCTATGTGCTGGATACAGCGTGCATCTAAAACAATCCACATTTAATTTACAGTTATATGTCCCAGTGTCCCATGATGATGACATGATTAAAAATATATATTTAAGTATATTTTATTCATATTATGCGAAATAAACAGCGAAGTGTACCCGATTTTCCCTAACACAACTAACTTCCGTCATAATTTTTAGTAGTTAGTGTGTTAGTATTTTTGTTCTAATACAAAAATATGCTACAAAGCACATACGAAGAAGAATATGAAATGAAAACGTGTTATTTTTAGAAATTTTCTTTACCAATTACTAAAAAAAAAATTTCATAATAATAGGTCGTATATAATAGAACATTTTGAAATACCGTCAGCAGTGTGTCAGCATTATGAAGGTTACGGGTATATTGATATTAACGTTGACATACTATGTAAGTATCTTTTTTAGTTTCACGGTTTTTCCCGCTTCGCAAGATAGACAGAGAAAACCTACATTGCGTGTTGATTGGTGAAACTCAACGCCACGGTACATCTTGCCTGAACTGGGAAAAAAGGATATAAGTATTATCCTTTCGGGGATTTCCGGGGGGAACTGATCTACAGTTCAGTTCAGTTCCGTTCAGTTCAGTTCGTTAAATATAGCGTTTCAGACGTGAATGTTGAGTATAAAATCACTTCGCCAATGTCATTTTTATAAATTGTTATCTTTTAATGGTTACATTTACTAGGCTATAGAACAAAAGTTATGCTTTTTTTGTTTCATTAAAAATATTTTGGGCTCTTCTTAAAAATATAATATTTGTTAGTTATGTTCTTTTCGTTTCTTTTACTTGACGTTTTATTCAAATTTTGCAAAAAAAAAATGTGATAGTAATTTTTTTTCCTAGGTTAACGCATACGTCATAGAAACAATAGGCGTGCCAATGACTACCGTACTTGAAATGGAACCTTGTGGATGTTCCGCAATCATAGACTACGGTTACTCAACTTTAGATGGATATGGGCCAAATTGCGGATATCCTGTTTTAGATATACCCTTAGTTAATTACGAGACAAGTATATGTCAAAGGCCTTTCTCTACGATTTTGGACATGGGAGTTGCCTATCCGTTTTCTGGCCCGGATTATATATTTCGGGATTGTGAAATCTATCCTGAGTCTGCATGCAGTTTCGTAGTCACGGACTTCGCCACTTTACCCCCGTTGCCTCCAGTCATCGGTTGTCCGAAATATTTGAGACAAATTACTATACCTCCACCATTTTTGTAAATAAATACTTATATTAAGAAGTTTTTTTGTAAGTTTTATTTTTACCTTTCTTGGTAATGCTTTTTGTCTTCGCCTTTATTTTTTATTAAATAGAACTGTTACCATAGAAGCGTTGAAAATCATCTATAGTCTGTTCTCTATATAAATTATGATTCAGAGTTTGGTTCGTGATCAATCATATTTTAATCAAAATTATAAGACAAAGTGCGACGTTAAGTTCCGCCACTAAACGCAGCTCCTCTAAAAGAAGAGCAAAGTGAAGAATGAAATAAAAACGTCCGTCAGTATTGATCTCTATCTCAGTACAGAAGTCACTCGTTGCTGGAGTTATGTGGAGATAAAAAAATGTTAAAATTATTACAAAATCCTAAAGCAACGGATGTATTCCTATTAATTTCAGAAACCTGATAAGAGCTTACATAATTGTGAGTTTACTATCTTAAAATAAAATTTTATAATAAATGCATAATTATCTAAATTGCGTTACATTATTTATAAAAGGAAAATTATTTGGAAAAATATTTAATAATCGAATAATTTGTCTAAGGAGAGCATATAATTTAAATAATTATATTTAAAAGGTAAGATTAGTTACTTTTTTATACAGTGTCATTTTAAATTGAAATCCTGTTAGTTGATTTAGTTTATTTGATACAATAATAAGGCTACTTCCACAGCTATTCTCAATACAAGCAACAATACGTCTTTGTCGAGTAATATATTTTATTATTACCTACTATTATAGTATTTTCCAAAATGCAAATGTTGTAAAAACTAGCTACTTTTTAACTATTGGTATAAATAAAAATATATATAAAAAAATTCATGTGACATAAGTAAATAATTAAAGTTACAAGAAATTAATACTAAATATTTATAATTAAATCACTGACAATTTGAGTTCCCATTTCTGGCAAAACAATAAAATTCATCTTAAAAAAAATCAGTTTCACGCTGCATCCCGCACACAGCAGGATAGGCTGAGGGAACTTGGAGTTAAGACACTCCGTTCCCCATTTTCCGCCGAATTCCGGAGGCATTGCGTGTTGTGTTTTGGAACTCAACGCCGTGCAAGCGAAGAAATGAAAATATAAATTTAAATAAATATTTCCTTCCCTCGATTGGGGAACGAACCCACAACCATTCGATTTTGCTGCGCACTTTGTGTCCATGCCGTGCGCCACGACTGGCCTCAATCTTTTAAATGTTACTATATTCACCTACATGAAGAAAATTGATATATTTTTTTGAACTACAGGATGAAATATCTACTTTTGACGTTGGCCTTGACGGTAACCTGTTCACAAGAAGCATTCTCAAGGTGCCAGAGACGAATGCCGCGGCCAAATCCAATTATGGGTGCTTTACAAAATCTTTTCATGCCAGGAGCTGGTGAAAGAGCTATGAAAGGAATGTTGCCAGCATCTGTTGCTCAGATACCACGAGAATTAGAAATACCAAATGTGCGAGTTGTACAACCAAAATGCGCCTGTCAACAGGAAATTATTTATAAAGGACCAGAATTGAGTCCACAAATATTATCAAATATTCCACTGGTTCCTAATATGCCAATGCCAATTGCAGCTCCAGTAATGCCATTGCCAGCACCAGCAATACCTGCAGCACCTTTTCCTATGCCAGTTGCATCACTTCAACCAGAAATTCTTTATCCGTTGCCATTAGCTCAAGAGAAATGCTCTTGTTCTTCATGCGCTTCGCCAGCTCCGTTGGTCAGTCCGTTTCTGCCAGCAGCCTCACCTGTGTCTGCTTGGGCACCACCGACTTCAAACATGCTACCACCTGTTATACCAAATCAGAGTAGAACCCACTTTTTGAGAAAAGTGCCGATTCCACCGCCGACTTTGTAATTATAATAAATATTTTAATATAATTTATTTTATTTGTTAAAAACGATATTCATTATTGGTAATAAATATGTTTGCGCCAGACACAAATATTAAATAAAATATATACCTGTATATTTTTTTACTGTTTTATGCTTTTTTAACGAAAATTTAACTTAAATTGAACATAATATTAAGAACATACAATGTGGAAAAACCATTCGCATGCGCAATTAACTTCAACTTTAGTTTGATCTTTTTTTCTAAAATAAAATAATTTTGTTGTGTAATGTTGTAGTTTTTGTTTGTGAACTAAATAAAGGCATCACGTGTTAATTGGTGAATATAATTGGGAATTAGAATTCTTTTATCAACAAGCAAAGGTATTTATGGAACATCAGAAAAATCTAATTTCAATTGCATACCGTAATGATAAAAAAATATTGCTAATATCTTAACAAACGACAATATCAAATAATACCCCAAATTGTGTGAAATATCTGTGGCATAAGTAATTTCAAAAATGTAATCATAACTTACTTACACTTGATTAAGAAATTATAGAACAAAAATTAGGTAAAATCTGACAACACATCGATAAAAGTATTCTACATAAAGCCCGTACAGTACTGAGCTGCATTATTATTGAACAAAACAAAAACAAGGCGAAAATGTTCGCGGCTGCATTTATATTGTTTACAGCGTTCAGTGGCGTGAGTTTTATAAATCTATTTCAATATATTTGTTTTATGGGAAAATTTTATTGACCTTTAATTCTACAAACCACAATAAACAATAATAACGGAAAAGTAAAACATTTATATTTTTATTTCAGGTCCTATCACAACGTTCTTTAAAACCAGAATTGATATTAGGCCGTACAGTGTGCCAATCACTTAAACAAACTCTAATCAATCCTGAACCGTACAGAATTAATCCACCAATAGTGCCGACACAATATCAAGGTGCTATAATAATAACAAATACTGGCATGCCAAGTACACTAAAAACAACGTCGCCAGTCATGCCTTTCGTTACCGAATTGCCAGACTGTCCTGATTTTTGCTTTAGCGACATATTAACATCGCCGTTAGGGTGTTTAGATCCTATTTTAAACGTTTATGGTACAACTACTAAAGTAGACATGCCAATAAGTCCAATGTTGCCAGCCGCGTCACCAATATCTTCTTTCGCATCATCGTTCTCGAATGTTTTACCACCTGTCTCACCTTGTGATCGGGATAGTCACTTTTTAACAAGAGTCCCAATACCGCCACCTTTCATATAATGGAATTAGTTATATAAATTGGTTAGGCTGAATATTTATATATTTAGTATCATTGTCAATATTATATTATAATTATTTAAAAAAAATAAAACTTAATATATTACTTAAAATTTTGCATACGAATAAAATGTTCTAATACCTTTACAAATCTTTTATTACAATATCATAAGACTTCGAAATAGCATGCGTTCCTGACTTCCCATCGAATTTTTGAAGCATAAAGTGTGAAGTGGTGGAACTCAATTTGCGCTTTGCTTCGTTGCCAGATCGAGGAAATTAAAATATAAAATATTTCATTCACGGAATGGAAATCGAACCCACAAACGTCATATTTCGCAAGTAGCAAGCTAGTGCTCCTGCGCCGCGACGACCTCACAATTGTTAAAATAAGTAAGAATATTCTCTGTTTTATCTCACTTACTTCAGGACTTATTTTAATTATCTATAATAAACATCGTTACACAAAATTACAGCCATAACGTAAATTTATTGGTCGTTAATATTAAGATATTATATAGAACCTAGAATCAACAAATTTATTAAGGGTATGCTTTTATTGTGTTTGTATAGAATAAAAAAACTCATTGTGAAACCAGCATGGCGAAAGACTATGAAGCATAAACGAAATAGTTCTGGGTTCGATCCCCACTCAGGGAAATTATTTTAACTACCCTCTCTGCGGTGCGGTCTATAATAGAGGTCCAGCTAACCTAACTTAACCTAACTAATGATAACAAGCTCACAAATACAACAAAATTGAACCTCCTGCCTCTTCGTCTTAGTGGCAAGTACATACCGATAATAATAATTTCCTTCTTGCTGCAATTGCGTCATATTAATCAAATTTAATCTATAGGAGATTACAAAATACAAAGAAAACGTGGTTAAATACGGTCACGTATGACATATTATATAAATTGATTAAGACGATTGCCATACAGTATTACAATGAGACAAATTACCAAGACATACAACATGTTTACGATATTTATTTTTTGTATAATTTCTTTTTTAATTAATGTAAGTAGTATGGTATTTATGGTAGGAATCCGTCTGACTGTAGACACGATGAATATGGGTGAACCCACGCCTATCGGGAATAGTTTATTCGTCGTCCGAGTAAGAAGGCAAAGCGTGTCGTGAGCTCTGCCACTCAATAAAGGAGTGTCTTAACACTAGATTTCCTTTGAAGTTAAAAAAATGTTTATTTTTTGAGGAAAAATTTTGTTAATACACTCTTTATGCACGTGCCATGCCAAATAATGGCAAAATTGTTTACTATACTTTTATAATAATACTTTTTTTATTGAATAGTATCTGTCGTATTTTTCTTCTTAAAGATAATAATCATACTTATTACATCGTCTACTGAAAATAATAATTTAAATATTGTTCTCTTCTTGTTTGGATCGTAATATTTTATTTGTTTTTTGCAGGATACGACAGCCCAAATCAGACAAGAAAATTTATCACCACAAATAAGAAATGTACAAAGTCAGTACACAGTACCTCGAAAATTCAGTATATTCTCACCAATGACTGCAGTTCGACCGAACAGATATGTAAAGAAGATTTTTAAATCGCCTAGACCTAATCAAAGGCAATATTTAGCCCGAATATATAAGCAATCTGCTGTGAAAAGTTTAATAGATGCCGCTAATTCACGCCCCGCCAACCGTCACACGTCAAGTTGAAATGTGACAGCTGAAAATAATGTTGCCTGTAATGTTATTTATTATTAATATAAATAGTTAAGATAAATAGGCACATGTGTTTAAAAAGTTGAAATAAGACTGTATTATTAAATTGTATTATTGGTATACGTTTGTATAAAATTAAAATAAAATAATTCACCTAAATATAAATATCCATTTTATTTCTTTATTAATAATAAACCCCGACTAACTAATTACATTAAGTAAGAACAATTTTTGAACAAATGACAGTGGACGAGGCGAAAGAAGTATGTAGAGACCGTAGTGTTTGGCGCTCCGTTCTCTCCGACTACCCCACTAGAGATAAAGCGTGCAGCTAAGTTAAGTTAAGTTATTTATACAATACTAAAGCTATGATTATCATATTATATGTTTACATCTTTAGAGTTGCCTATCTAAAAGGTAAAACGAAATCCTATTATTTGTTGCTGCTATAACAAAAAATACTCAAAAAACACAGTAAAACAAATATTTAAATGGGTTCCCATACAATAAACGTGTATAGATAACGTTACAGAACCCTTGGTGTGCGGGTTTGAACTCGCACTTGGTCACTGTTTAGTGTATATACTTAGCTTATATAAATGAAATCTAGAATATAACAAAAATGATTGTGTATTAAAATCCCAAAATGTCCTAATTTTTAATTAGGTTACTCTAATAGTAAGTTACTCATATATAAATACGCAATAAATAATGAAATAAATATATTTATTAACTAGAACTAATTACCCTCTGGATACATATTAAATTATTATTTAAGTTATAATTGGACGAAAAAACTCATCAAATTATATTTTTTTATTTTAATATTACGAACCTTGATGAAATCACTATCGTACTCGTGGAGCAGGTCCAAGGTAAAAGCTGTATATAATTAATAAATTGAATGCACTACCCATATATAATTCTGGGTAGTAGAGGATTCATTTTACTCTTTATAAACACCTATCAACACTGAACAAGCTTTATATGTATTCACACAGTTCACAAATCACTCAATTGCTTATTTGTATTTAGCTTTTTTTAATATCTTAATTATCAAAAAAATTATAAAAAGTCCTGAAAGTCCAAAATTATTTATACAGTTTACAGTTTGTCTATATCGACTTTTTTTTATTTTGACTTTGACTTTGACTTCGATCTCTATCTATCGAAATACTAAATCGATTTCAATAACAATTTAGATATTTTCTTTAGAACCAAAAGTCAAAAATCTGGACGAAAAGGGCACAAATGCCGTAACATAAAAGTTTTGGTTGCCTAAATCGACCTCAGCCACTACCAAAAACGATCTCGTAGTGAAAATGTTAAAATACTAAAAATCATCGTCAGGTTGGACGTCAAGACGAATCATTAATAATCTTGTTTCAAAATGAGAAAAGAATTAGAACAATTATCTTAATTTTTATTACAATTATCAAGTTCATGATGATAAAAGGATAAGTCATGAATTTCAGCGGAATACGGAGTAGGAAATGCTAGAAGAGAAGGGAAGGGAGAGAAGGGAAAAAGAGACGTATAAAAAATTTTTATTTACACCCGAATTGTTATTTATTTATATTTAATAATATATTGATAATATCGAACTCAACTCACTTTTTATATTTAAAGGTGTGAGATTAACATGAGATTTTATAATTTCCTAAGTATTTATTTCATAGTTTGTATCTTTTATGTAGAATTATAAAAAATATCATATTTTTATCGGATGTTTCATCTATCTCTTTCATATGCAGATAACCAACGTTTAAGATAAGAATTATATATAAATTAAAAGTCCTACACCTAAAAGATATCAGTTATTAGTTTTAGGCATAATGAACTACCTCATACTTTCTGTTTTTGTACAAATTATAATTTCTCAGGTAATTGAGACTTATTAACATTTTTTTAAAAATACACTATACTTTATAACCTTTTTATATATCCTATATTTTCTCATTACAGCCAATTTACAGCCAATTAGTACCATTGGGTAGCAAATGTGGTTGCCTCGACGTGCCAGTAGAACGAAGATGCGAGTGTTACGACGTTCCAATTTTGCCAAAACAGGACTTGATTTCATCTATAAGTAATATTGGTTACGGAAATCAGAATATTTTACCATATAATAATATTTTTGGCAACCAATTTACAGACATTGTACCATATAATCAAAAAATCGCTTCCAGTTCATTTAATAGTTTGCCATTCAATATGTTAATGCCAAATAGAATGGTGACAACTAGGAGCTTGTCCGCATTGAAAATGCCAACGCCAATGCAACAATTACATGGAATGCCAAGCTTTATAAATGATTTCCGCCGTAACGATGTGATTAATTTAAAATCACGACTGGCAGAGTTGGCAGGATTGGCAATGTCCTCAGCAAACATACTGTCAGCCTTGCCAGCCTTCCCCAACCATTTATATACAAATACTAATTTTAATCCATTACCAATGCAAGATTTGGCAATTAGCAATTTGGGCTTTAGACCAAATCCTTACAATTTTCAAAATAATTGGATGAATAGATTGTTTTAATAATGTTATGAATTATTAGTTTTAATATATAATTTATTTTGTTATTTATTATGAAATATAAATATTAAAGAATTTTAAAATATTTCTTGTAAGCTACTTATTTAAAATTCCCAGTTATCAATTATTTAGATTACTCCAAATTCAACGACTACTACAATACTGCAGCTAACAGCTGTTTGGTTGCTAGTCTTGCGAATTAAACAAATATTTTTGTGTTAAATAGTCCATTCATCGAGACCGGCGTAGTCTATATTATATTAATGTTGAAAAATATTACAAGCACTTGAGAATGTGAGCTGGTACGAAAGCTTTGCTTTGTATAATATGTATAATGTATTACACAAAAAGAATGTATTACAAATAGTAGCCTAAAAGAAGTCTTTGTCATAACATATCTATCTTTTACGGCTCCCTGCCTCCTTTCTTAACTTTAAAAAATATTATATTTTCTATAAAATATTCTAATCGTCGACCACGACGGCCTCAACATTTTAAAACAAAGCAACAAAATAAATAAGAGTTGCAGGGGCACAAGAATGGACTACTAAACACGACAGGTTATGAGTTCGATTCCTACTCAAAGGGATGAAATATTTAATATTTCCATTATATTACTCTGGTAACAAGGCAAAATGTGGCGTTGAGTTCCGCTAATTAACACTCAATGCCTCCTGAATTCGGCGGAAAATGTCAAAGAAAATGTCTTAAGTTTCCCTATGCCTACCTTGCAATGCGCGGAATACAGCGGTGAGCTAAAAAACAATAATATACATACATATACTTAAGAAAATATTTTTAAATCTAACAAGGAAGTTAGAATCGTTTTGCGGACACGTACATTATGTTATTATACCAAAGAAAATAATGTGATTCACTTAAAAATGATAAAAACCTACAATAAAATAAGTAAAACAAAGCACTACAAATGTTGACCTATCATGAAAAGGACGGTGTACTTGATTTGGTATATTGTAAGTGAAAAATTTATGTATTTTCGGGTGGTGCGTTATATCTTATACATCTTGTTGGTTTATTTTACATTGCATGCATGCAACTGCATGTAGCAGAGTAGGCTAGGAAGACCTAGTGTCAAGACACTCTGCTATCGATCCGTATTCTAGACATGTTGCGAGGCGAAACTCAACGCCGGGCTTGCCTTGCCAGAGTGGAGATATGAAAATAATTTACGCAGTGGAGCTTGTTATGTTGTAGGCGAGATTTTGCAATGTGTATTATTATTTTTTCTGAAAGAAGTACTGAAAGTACTAAAAACCGTTTTTAAGAATTTTTTTGCAATTGGTGTAATATTAAAATAGTTATTTTTAATTTTTTTAGATAATGAATATTTATCCAATGGCACTTGGATGGACGATGAGACAAAATTTTAACCATTTCAATCGACCTCAGTTTCAGACTTTTAGTAGAAGTCCGACAGTCGGGCCAATGTTTTTAAATGCCAAATCATATTTGACTATTTTGCCAAAGAATTTGCCAGTTATTCCAGCTCCTGATGTAAGTCGCAATTTATATAATTACATTTACTTTAGAATTTATAATTTATTTAATAGTACATAATTTAATATTAAAAGAATTGAATCCAATTTTACAAACGAAAAAAATCATTATGATTGTGTTGTGTTTACTGTCACATACAGCTGCCACCGCGGTACAATGGACTCAAAATATTTTAAGAATAAAAATTTTATTATATCTCAAGAACCTGTAATTTTCAGGCAGCTTTTACACCGGAACCAATTATTGTAACGGAGAAAACAGCGACAGTATTTCATAAAGTCCACAAAAGATATGAACAAGATGATCAAAGACAAGAAATAGAAACAGAACTCGATGAGGAAGAAAAAGAAGGGCCTGGAAAAAATTCTTTATATGAATTTAATTTTGACTACGATTTAGATGAAACAACATCTGATGTGTTTGAAGAGATTATTAACGAAAACGTATACGACGGAGAACAATGACTTCGCTAAAACTAGGATTACAACTATATGATATGACGCCATTGCAGCCCTGTAGCAAGGCAACGCGAGGATTTGAGTTCCGCCACAATGTTTACAAATTAAAATTTCCGGACGTATGCACTCATTTTATATTAATTTAATTACAAATATAAGTTAGTAAGGAGTATTTCTATAAATTTTCACTTTTCGGATTTTTTTTCTTTACTTTTTTATTGTAAGCTCTCACTTAGCTGAAGATGAGGACTTGGAGACCGTCATGGCGCAGGGGCACAAAGGTGTGACTGTAATGCAACGATTGTGAGTTCAATCCCCTCTCGTCGTCTCTACTATAACTCTATGTCGAATTCACGGGCTGTTCCATCAAGCCACCAGTGCTTCAAATATTTAATATTGGGAAAATAAATGATTTATTGCCTTAACTCTTATCAAGATTTTCAAAATCTTAAGTAACATACAAGTTATACATAATAGGCGATAACAGTATGTGATAATTTTATAAAACTTTATATAAAGATATAAAACATGCAATAGGTACTATCATTATTACTTTAAACATTATGAGTTTTATGGGGCTTTTGTTTTGTGTCTTTTTATTTGAGGTAAGCAATTTAAAAAAAAAATATTTTTTTCTATTTTACATTTGCAGGATGTACATAGTAGAGTAGGCAGAGAAAATATCTTATTTAACCATTTCCGTTCTCTATTTTCCGCCGAATTTTTGAGGCACCAAATTCGAAGCCGAGGAATTTTTATATTCATGATATATTGACAATCCGACATCGTTTGAGTGTAAGCGCGATGGTTGCGGGTGCTATGTGGGAAAAGGTGTAAAACTGTTTTCTCTGTTTTATAACATATGTACATTGTTCTAATTATATAAATTGAGAAAATTACTAAAAACATTTTTCTTACAGATTGCAAGCGCCCAAATTATTTCATATGTGCCACGAAATAATATACCGTCTAACATTATAACGAATCAAGCTCAAAATGTTTTAGCTAATTTGAACGGTGTCAGACCAGCCACTAATATGGGAATACCCGTAGCTAGAAATATGCCGAATACCATAACCGCCATGCCAGTTGCCGCCAATGGGGCTTCACTTATGCCTGTAACTAATACAATAAATGCTCAGATTGCCAATTCAAAAATTGCCAACGATCAAATGGCCAACATTCAGCTTACTAATGCACTTAACTCAAATATTATACTTGCTGAACCAGAAGTAGCTGCCATCAATAATATTAACATTGCAAATGTTGCCAATGACAATTTAGTTGCATTCGCTGGCAACATGCCCAATATAAATGGCAATAATATTGCCACTTTTAATCTTGGCAACGCTTTCACTGTGACCAGTGGTTCTCCTGGCAACCAAGCATTTGGGATACAATTACTGGCCGAGGCACTAGAAGTTGGTGGTACAGTGGCCGTCAATGGTCAAATACCGATCTTTGGCACGGTCGCACTTAATGGCAATCTACCTACTGATGGTTCTGCGTCTGTTAGCTACAGCTGTGGTCGACCACCAGCGGTTATAACAAATGTTTAAAGTTCAAACGAAACAAGTCTTAGTGGTTGTGTAAATATATTTATTTTATGTTATTTAAAACAGTAATAATAAAACAATGACATAAAATTTTTTTTTCTTCATGTTCACATTTAAGTATAACGTCTCTATCATTATACTAAAATTTAAATAAATTTGAAATCAATATCGTAATCTACATTGTGGCAAAATTGATTAATAAGGAATTTAATATTTATCAAATTACTAGTGTACAAGAGGGCTTGCGGCTTCGCCCGCTTTTA
>FAPP01023503.1:2752-15705 GCA_001485965.1 Heliconius ismenius | reverse complement strand
TTATTAACATTGGGCGTTAGTGTGTTAGTAACAATTTTACTTATTAATTATGTTAGTCAAGTTAGTTATATTATTTAATTTGGCCCATTATCGTTTCTATACAATGTTTTTGGATAGAACAATCTAATTGGGTTGTGATTGTCTTCAGAATGCTGTTGTGACTATATATATTGTAAGAAACTATGGGAAATATTAAATAAAGTGGGAAAGGTAATGAATTAAAACAAGGCTTCAAAATAATTATTAAACAACCAAAGGGAATTATCTAGCAGTCTAATAACAATATCTGGTTCTAAAGAATTCATCGGGCAGAGTGACGTTAGCGATCCTTTTCTTTCGGTCGCCGTTGACAGCCCATAAAAGTGCCAGCCAGTAATTAGAGTAGTTCTTATATAATCTCTATGGTCATTATTTCTAACAATATATATATATATATAAATATATTTTTAATATTACCTGTACTGCAATTAGATTCTTCAACATTTTCTCATTCTGAATATAATAGATACGATCTGATTCAAAAATGTGATCTTTATCATATTGCATTACTGCAAATTTCCTTAATTCATCTTCTTTAGCATCTCTAAATTCACTTGAGTATTTAATAAGCCATTGTATCAAAGGGTAAATATTGATAAAATCAAGACCTTGTATTTGATGAGGTTCTATAATATAAGGGCACTTCATACTAGGTAGGACTTTTACAATTTTTTCTGTTAAAGCTCTACAAAATAAAATGTATTTATGAGACAAATCTACTCAAGTAAGTAATCAAATAAGATCTATTAGTTCATACATTTTTCTACCAATAGTGAGATTCTCTTCAAATAATAGGCTTATGTCCATATCAATATCACATAATTCAATACACCAACTTAAACCACCAACAATTTTATCAAATGCAGATAGACCTTGTAATTGGGCTCTATAATATCCTGCAGCTACTAGTGCATCAGATATTTCATGCCATTTTACGAGTTGTTCAGCATCTTCTCTCACTTCAACCTAACAATAACAATATAAATTTGTAAGAATAAAGAAGCAATTATTAAGGAATATAAATTTGAGCAAGAATACCTCTTTGCCTTCTTGATCAACATTACTGTAAATGTTTAATATAGGTTTTGTTCTAGAAAAAATATTTCTTTGTTTCGTGGCCATTATTCTACATAAAAACTAAAGTATTGTAGGTATTTAACACTTGATTATTATTGACATTTATAAAATATTTAACTGTATATTTAAGTATTGTTACAATAAATTTATTAATATCATAGATATATGATAAAATTGATAAGAGTATTATATATTATACCGAGGATCTGCGTTTTACTTTTAAAACATTTTAAAGAAAAGAATTAAACATAAGTAAATATAAACTATCAATGTTCTTGACTCTTGTTAATTTACAAACGTCATGTCAAATCAAAGTCAAGCATTCAATTTCAAGTTTTCAAGCTTCTTTTTTTTCATATATAATTATTGAATAGGTAGGCGAAAAATGCAATATAAAAAAAGTCGAATAGGGTCAATAGACATTTATATTTTATGGATTATAACTTAAAATGAAATCGATGGATTCATACATACCT
Organism: Heliconius ismenius; assembly: GCA_001485965.1. Lineage (NCBI taxonomy): Eukaryota > Metazoa > Arthropoda > Insecta > Lepidoptera > Nymphalidae > Heliconius > Heliconius ismenius. The sequence goes on along the minus strand of FAPP01023503.1, from coordinate 14,113 downwards.
AAATAAACTTAAAACTCTATTTAAAACTTTTAAGTTAGATTTTTGTAATTTTTACTTATTTATGAATATTTATTTTATTTAAATAAATGACAAATAGTTTAGTGCTATAGGCGCATTTAATAAAAGTATAGCATAATATATTAAAATATAACACAGAGTCTACCACTAATTTAAGAAGTTCAAAAGAAAGTACATCATAAAATATTTGTTAAAAGTACTTAAGTTAAGAGGCCAGTCGTAACGCAAGGACACAGTGTGACTGTAAAATCGACTGGTTGTGGGTTCGATACCCACATGAAATATTTATTAACATTCTTATATTTTCATTTTTTCGCTCTGGTGTGGAGGCAGGAAGTGGCGTTTCGCTACTCATGTCGTGTCGGTAATACTAATACAAGAAAGATAAAACAGAATGATTAGACACAAAATTAGGCATGTATTTACACTATTGAATAAAAATGGAGTCGTTTTATGTAATATAAGTTACAACGTCAAGTAGTGCAAAAAAATAGTACATTTAAGTATATATTTCATCAATTTTTTACTATCTAACCAATAAATGTTATATTTTATATATCCACACAGTTAATTCACATATTTGTTATATTTTATAAAGGCTACTAATTAATCTATGCAATAATTATTACTTAAATGTCTTTGCCAGGCTCACGATTACGAAGAAAATTTCACTATTCAGTATTCACAATTCACATTTCGACAATAAATAATAATCGATATTTAACTCGATACCTTTATAATGTCATATGAATATACTTATATATATTTGTATTTTGTAATATTGTCAATTGTGAAGGTTATCCAATATCCAGTCAAAACATAAAAAATCGGCATTATTTTATATTAAGTGTATAAATATTATAACAATGAATAAGTGGCCGAGGGTTATGTGCTGTAAGTTTTATAATTTGTTTTATTCCCGCTATTCCATGAATCATTATGTTATTTAGTTCAACGACATTTTAAACTTTTTGTACCATTGTGTATGTGTTTGTAAAAAACATATGAGATGAAAAAAAAACCGTTGTTTATCGTGGACAAGCAAAGATTGTACATCCTAACATTGGAACTTAACATGACCAATTAGCTGTTCTTACATAAAGTATAACATCAAACGTACTTAATTTCAGAGGCCAAAAGTTTGGAATTACAAGCTTTCTTTCCACGTCTTTCATCATGGAACAAAATGTAGATGTTGTCGACTTAGTTTCATCTCTTTTGGATTCTGGTAAATATAAGGAAGTCCTTGCTGTACCTGTCGAAGAAAAATATGCTACTTGCTTTAAAGACAATTGTTGGGACTTGATATCTGTGGTAATTAGTAAAATTCAAGATGAAACAATGATAATAAAACCATCATTATATGGAACATGCGAGGAATTATTATCACTCATAGTCCAAAAATCAACACCAGAAGAAGCTCTTCTAGAATTTATAGAACAAATAGAAGTTGCTAAAAATGATGCACAATTTGGTATTTTACTAGAACCATTACAACAGCTGCTTCTTAAATTATTAACTAAGAGAGGTAGATCATTAGAATGGTGCTTGAACTCTATTAGTACTTATGTTGAAAATATACCAATACCAGAACATCAACTGGAAGAGAAAGAAAGATTGTTACTGGACAGTGACAATAATATTAGGCGTATTATTAAAATCTACTCTCTTTTATCAGCATTTCTTAATCCAATTGTGAATAGAGTTACAAAATTAGATACAAATCAGAGAACAAAGGAAATACTGGGTGCATTTCTAATAAGCCTTCTTGGTGCACCATTAATTCATATAGATTTAGATCCAGATTCCAATGCAAATAGTGAAGCCAGATCATCTGCTAACACAATTGTACAAAATATTTCAACATTGGTTAGAAATATATATAAATTTTTAAACTATGTAGAACTTAATTTTAAAGAAACTGGAAAACAAAAATCTGCCAATGTTTCTGCAGAAGAGGAACTCTCACCTTATGAACATAAAGAGAAAATTAATATGACAACATTATCAGGCCTGTACTATGTTATGTTATCAGGGCACTTTTCAGTTCCAGATTTTGCCATACCATTAGTCTACTCTAGTACATATGTGACAGATACTTCACTTCTTTGTGTTGTACATCTTTTAAGTTTTGTACAATATGGTCCTCTTGCTAAGGGTATAGCCTTATGTAAAAAAATATTAAGCACCTCCCCCAATGATAATAGTCATACAGTTTTGTCAAATTCAGTACATTATAGCTTATGTAAAAATTTAGTTAATATATCTGTTTATTCAAGTTATGATTACATACGGAAGGAGGCAGTTAAACTTATTGAAATTCATATTAACAGATTTGATTACAAGGGTCGATGTATTCTTATCAAATTTATTTTGGATACAGCCAACCATTCCGGTATAATAGGTTTTGTAATAACTTTGCTAAAGAATTCTATAGATAAAGCTTTTCAAGAATCAGACCAGTTACCAGAATGCTTTACTGGCGTCCAACTTATTAGTATAGTGAAAAAAGTCTGTTATTTACCTTATGGAGCTGAATCAGATTTAGTTGAACTAGCAGATCAAATCATATCGGCTTTGAACTTTCTAAGATATTTAGCATTGAAGGACACCTTAAACAAAACTGGAATTAGGGGTCATTTTGCCATCATAGAAGATGATTACTTAAAAAACTTAAGAACTGGTTTAAATATGTCAAAAGCACATTATGAAGTGAAGTTGAGAGATATAGAAGATGCCAAAAGATCGCCCAGAGAACAAGTAGAAATCTCAATTAATGTTGGTGGAAATGTATTGGACAAAATACCTATTGAGAATAAAAAACAAATTATACATTCTGCATTAAATGCCTTTCATTTGATAGAAGGCTTAGTTGCTCGTTTGTCTGAGTGTATTACTATTAACAAAAGTAATAACTTGTAGTTAATCATGCATACATTCATTATTCTTAATAAAATTAAGAAATATATTGCATCACTTGTTTTATTTTGCCTACTACTTACTGGTATTAAAATTATTTAAAAGCTAATTTAAATCATTTTTATTATTGAATTTAAAAGCTAATCATTTTTTTTACAAAAACATGGCTCATCATACTAATTTAATTTTTATTGTTGTAGCATTAAGAACGAATTGTAGATTAATTATTCCAATAACAATTGTTCCTGTGAATAATTTCCAAAAAAATATTAGGAAATATTGCCAAGTGCAGACAAGTAAAGAAATTGTTTTGCAAACCATTACCACTGACCAAGAGGATAAACAATATGAAGAAGATGTGAAGAACCGTATTTTAACCAAAGCTTTAGAGTTTGTACCAAAAAGTGGTTGGTCAATAGATGCCTTGGCACAAGGAGCAGAAGCCGCAGGCTACCCCGGTATTGCTCATGGGTTATTTCCAAATGGAGGAGGTGATTTAGTGCACTATTTTAATATCACATGTAATAAAAAACTAGTGGATGAAATGGAAACCGTAAGTAGTAAAGATAAAATGTTATGTATATGAAGTTTCTTTCAATAGACAATTGTTGCAGTTGGAAAACTTGACTGTACATGCTGTAGATAATTTTAGGTTCAATTTAGAATAGATAATAATTAACAAATAAAAAATGATAGAGAGAACTTTATATAGTTTTAGATAAATAAAAAAATCCGGATCAATTGCTGAGTGGTGGAACTCAACGCCACGACACCAGAGTGATGAAATGGAAATACAAATTTAATGGATATTATAATTTCCTTGAGTGGGGAACCAACCCACAATCAGTCGCATTTACAGTCAGACTTTGTGCACCAAGGCCGGCCTCAATTTTATATATTTTTCATATAAATACTTTTATATGATTATCATATTCATATTCTTTGTTAAGTAGGTACCCATATATTTTAAGAAATATTGTTGAACTTGAACATTTTGTTTTCTAGTGGCCAAGGGAAGATTTGAAAGGATCAAAAGTACCAGCTCAAGAAATTGAAAACGCAATAATGACAAGGCTTCTAATGATTGACCCATACAAGTAAGACTATGGTTGAGACGCAAATTTTTATGAAACATTTTGTTCTATATTTTATAATATTATATTTTAATTCAAGGAGCACATGGCCAAAAGCTATGGCAATACAAGCTCTCCCAAACAATGTTCCTAATTGTTTAGCAACACTACTTTCGCTTGTTGATGACATCTGCTATCATACAGGCGACCGCAGCGTAGACGTAAGAATCTTTATACTGAAAACATTTTTAATGAAATTATATTAATAACAACATCCTTTATTGTAAAATTAAAAAAATATTTTTTTTTTCTTTTAGTTCAATTGGTACATTAGACGAGTGGGCTTGGCTGGTATATATAAAGCATCAGAATTATTTTACCTCACTGATGCCTCACAAAACTGTACAGGAACTAGAAGTTTTGTTAAATCACGAATTAGAGATGCAGAATTGATTCAAATAGCTTTAAATATGAATCCAGTTGCAGTTGCACCGCAAACTTTAACTGCAGCTTTCGTCACGGTAATCAAAATCCCGTCAAAATTATAAATGTGAAATGAGTCAAGTTAAATGTGAATGGGACATTTATAGGGGTGCTGACTTCACTCGGAATAATATTCAACCTCTTAAATTTTACTCAACAATTTTTGTTAATTAAGGCTTTATTATAATTGCAAGTTAGAGTACTGTCCCAGCTTGTACTGGGCAATTAGGTTGATATTTGGTTTGGTGCCTAGTTATATAAAACTGGGAAGTCAAATTTAAAGCTTGAACTTTATATCTATTCGGCCCCCTTATAGATCTCCCATTCTTTTATCGGTGAAGTCGAGAACCACATCTTAGTTAACATTTAACTTGGCTCTAATTTCAACTTTTTAAATTGACTGGACATGCTGGCGCATGTCTTGATACCTAACCATAACTTTCTCATAAATACATATTATTAAACAATTATAAATATATATTTAAATTTGTTTAAATAATCGAATATTATATGTTTAAAATAAAATATTTAATGTTTTTTTAACTGAATAACCGTAAAGTAACCAATTCAAATTTTGTTACAGGCAAAAAATATGTTAGGTATGAATACAATGAAGTAACAATGACAAATAGACAGTAGCATGAACAATAGTTTGAATTGAATTCTGCAATAGTATCAATAATATATTTTTTTCTTTTACATCTTTGTTTTATTTTAGCTATAAATAAAATATAAGCGATTTTAATCACAGTACAGTCATTTATTATATTGAAAATAGACTTTATGTATAAAATTTATAAACATTTTACATAGTCATAAAGGATATGTCTTACACAAATACAAAATGATTAACATACAAAAAGTGCACTACAAGTTTAAGGCACATTTATATATATTTTTAAATAATTATATTTTTATAATGTGGCTATGTAGTCACTACCGAGAGAGACATAAGCTATTAAATTTGGTGGAAGTGGTAATTTACTCCATAAATCTTCTGAAACAGTCTGCCTTATTACAAATCTGCATATCTTTTGTAATGAATCTAATCTTGCAAATCTGGAAATAGATATTAACATTATTTTCTTAAGAACATACAATAATATATAAAATATAATAATAACTAGTATCATATAAAGGAGGCCATCATGGCCTGGTGGTAAACATGTCCATTTATATAAACAATGGTTGTAGGTTTGATTTAATTTCTACTTGGGGACTTAATAATTTAACAGTAAAAACTCGATTACCTCGATTAAGTTTTACAGATTCGTGATAATCCTGATTATCAACCGCAACAATTATTTTATACAATGAAACCTAAGAAAATGTATATATGGATGTATATGGGTAAGTAATTTATGAAGGTGTTTTTATGTATTTGTTGCAATTTTGTGCTACATATGCACAAAACAAGCTTTTCTTTATACATTTGATTATCAATAACAGTAAGTTGGAGTTTCTACTGTATTTTCATTTGCTTGCTCTGGTAATGAGGCATAGCATAGCATTGAGTTTTGCCACTCAACACTCAATGCTTGAAAAAATCTGTGGAAAGTGGAGAACAGAAATGTCTTATAGGGAAATGGAGTGTCTTAACACTAGGTTCCCAGGTTCTCCCTGCCTACTCTGGTATGTGCTGGATATAGCGTGAAGCTGGAAAGAAAATAAAGTAAAAAAATTGTATTTTTCATTTTAGTATTCTTACCTGTTCAAAGGTCTTGCTAGTTTTACTGGCATTTCAAATAATTTAGATTTTACATCTACCGTAGCACAATGTTCTGATATTCTATTTGCTGGCACAAATGTTTCATTGTTCAATGAGAAAAGACCATTTGCATGTCTTAAGCGAGCATGTAGAGTACGTCCTACACAGCGAAATGAAACACATAAAATGTGCCTTGAATCATAAGAGTCCCGAACTAGGAACACATTATCATGTTGCCCTGCTAAAAGCTCTTCTGCTTCACTTGAAGTTATGCCACCCCAATACCAACCATGTCTTAAACAACAATGTTTCATGAATTAAAATAAAAAATAATATAAAGAGATCTTGATCAAATTTGATATATTCAACATAATGAAATGTTATAATAGACAATATAAAAATGTATGTAAATTAAAAATTATACGACTTACTTAGATAGTTGGCAGTATATGGCACAACTCTCAACAGAGGCATGCTGATGATGTCCTCTAAGTACTGAATGGCCCTCAGAATGTTGACATTTGATATGCATATTTTCTAAATCAATATCTTTTTTTGATTCACTTTTTAAATGTATTATTTGTTTTTCAGAAGATGTGGATACATCAGTTCTCTTACTATAATTGCACAAATATTCATCACTGGTGTTCTTGTTACCAAAGTATCTCTGTAATGATCTAACACTACCTGTTATTAAAAGTTTATTTTTCCAAAATTTTACAAATTTGTTCGTGTTGACAGGAGATTTTCTTTCAGGTAAAATTGCAGAGTTTGCTAAGTTTGTATTGCTAAAATCTCTTTTAGTGTCAATAGTTCTTTGCAAGTGTTTACATTCCATTGGCTTCAACCATTTTCTGAGACAACCTGTCGCAAGCCATTTACGCCGATTGCAATGAGTACATCTTTCGTAATTTTTATTCATTTTCAATAACTTTACGTAGCCAACTTATAGTATAATCTTATAAGTTTATGATTAACTTGGACTCCAATAGGTAGGGAGGTACATAATATGTATTTTTCTAACATCTAACAATGTAATGTTAAATATAGATAAGAATTGTAGAAACCATTTACTAAATATTGTAGATAATATACATATTACATAAAGTAAAATCTGTGGTGCATGTATAAATTTACCACAGATGAAAGTAATTGCTGAAGATGATATCCACAAGTTGAACGCAGGTATATTTGTTTTTCGCAGTTTATTGTTTAGATTTCCGTCAAAGATTATTTTATTATAACTGAGACAGATTAATTATGACTTTGACTTGCTTTGACTATAACATACCTTCCACAGATTGTATTTAGTAATTGTAATGATTTTGTTTTATTATAATTTACATCGCACAACAACGGTAACGTACTGTACCGTACGTTACCACTGCATCTGTATAAACTAGTAAATTATAATACATATAAATTGAATAAAAGTTGGTGTTGATTTTTTTTTATATATACCGGCTATCTATATAATTCGGTATTCTATACAATACCTCGCCATTGTATAGAATACCTAATGCGTGTAGATATTATATGAAATATTCTATATAATACCAAATATGCAGTCGCGGAGTAGATTTGGCAGGCAGGCATAAGCAGTAAGCCTGTTCCAACTTGTTTATTTGCTTGCATTTCATGCCAATTTTTGTTGTTACTTACATAATATATACTAATGCTTCCTCGGCTACAGATTTAGCGGGTTTTAAGTGTTGATTAAGCAAGCTTAGTAATTTTTAAGTGTATAAATTTCTAACCTACATATTTATAATAAAAAAACTGCTAAATCTGTAGCTCAAATATATAAGTATAGAACAAAATCTATTTATTTAACATATTGCCGGCGGCACAAAGGAAACTTTATATAGACTTAGATACATTGCCTGGACTGCTGCGGTGTTCTATATATTATAAAGAATACCTGACTTATACAGATTGCCGGTAATTTAAATATTGGTAAAAAAATATTTTTACGTTATTTATTTAACGGAAAAATATTTTGAAGTGTAGGTATTTATTAGGAATTTTTATCGTAATATTCAACGCACAAGAACGACATGTTAATTAAGAGACAAAATTAATGTATCTATTTATATAAATTGAATTCTAAAATAAAAAGTTCTGAAATATCAATAGTGTTAAAAATATATTATTTATTATAGCCTTATGTGAACATGGTACAGTATGTAATATCTATGCTCAATACCGTAACTTAATTAAAAGGTCGTAGTTCGTACTTGCAGAATTTTTATTCTGTGAGTTAGAGTGTATGGTGATTGGTGTTGTGAATTTTAGTCAATACTAAAATCATAAGTTAATAAATTGAAATGTATTTTTCTTTCCTTAAATGATATATTTTAATTTAAACTTAAGTTATTCGTAATATTTACTCATAATTTTACTAACGATTATGGGTGTTGTTAGTTATAAGAAAATATATTTTTCGTTAAAGTGATGACATTAAAGAAAATAGCGAAAATGTCAACAAAATCCCAAATATCTAATGAATTAAGCGGTATGTATATTTATAAAATCAAATAATATCAGATGAAATATTAGTAACAAAAATATGTTGACAAATATGTCGCGGTATCAGTATCTCTTACTAAATATTATTTTTATCGAATCTTTATTTGTTTTAGAGAGCATCGGCAATGTTTTAGGAAAAAATGTTAAAATACTTTATAAATCGCTTATTCGTATGGAATCGAGAGGTGATAAAGTGGATAATCGTGTATTGGTAAGTTTAATTAAATTTTAAGCATATAAATATAATTACGTAAATAATAAAAATGTGTTCTTATAATAATCAAGATAAATTTTGTAATACTGTTATGTAAAAAATGAGAAATGTGTTTATTTACTTATGTGATTACTCCACCGTATCATAATATTAGCAACTAACTAACTAAGCACGTTAATATAATATTTGAACATTTTTATTGTTGCATATAAAAATAGTAATACACAATGCTGCATGATAAATTTTAACCAGTGTAACTAACTGTGTCAATTTTCTGGACAATAGCATGAGTCACTAAGGTGTGTCTCATATCTATGTACTAGTTGTTTGTATGTGTAGTCCCTATGGAGCTTACACCCACAACGCATCAAAGTTGCTATTTTAAGATACTTTGTCTTAACCATAATTTTTCTATATATATTTTAAAAAAATGTATAAACCATTTAGTTTTTTAATACATCTAATGATTTATTAAGAATATATCATCATTTACTTTAAGTTTAAAATCCCTAATTGTAATCTGTAAATTTTGTATTATTGCATGCTTAGAAAGCTTAAATTTGAATGCTATGCAATTATTGAATGCTTCTATGTTGATATAACTTATTAGCTCTTCCTTGACATATGTAATTTTTTATATAAATTAATTTTATAATCATATATTGTTACTATACATTGCACATCAGTTTATATTCCATTTTATTTTCAGGTTGTAACTTCATTTAGGGTTTTCATAACAACTACAAAAGTACCAACCAGAGTGAGTATTCATTAATTATATTTACTTGTACATTTACAATATGGATAAACTAATGATATTGACATTATTAACATATTTTTTAATGACACATGCTAGGCATTTGTCAAGGTTTGTTTGGCAAGGAATGAAAATATTAAATATTTAATGTTCTCGAGTAGGAATTGATCCCACAACCTGCCTTCTCCTTCTTCTTTTGCAGTCAACTTAAAGATTATCAACCTAATTAATTTTTAAAGCTTAGATTGAAAGCAAATTATTACTTAAAATGTTAAACCTTTTCTGAGATCAGCATGCACGAACTTATTATTTATTTTTATTTACTTCGATCGAATCCAATGATATTTTTTTCTATTTAATTATCTTTTATGTGCAGACAGCGATAACATTTTTATTTTATGTATAGATTACTCCCAATAGTTATCATTATACTTACAATAATTGTTATACTATTAACTATCCTTGCTTTGCTTCATGTAAATATATTATATAAGTATAATATTAAAATAAACAGCAAGAAATGTACACACAAACAAATTCAATTAAAAAAATATAAAATATCTTCAAAAGAATGAACACAACACCTATTATTGTATTAAAACAATAAAATGTTTATAATCATACTTTATATTGTAATGATTGTGTGTACAGATTGACAATGGATTTCATTTAATGGAAATAGAAGCGTTAGAGAGTAAGAAGGCGAATCATCTGTCCATAACGCTCATACACGAACATAAGCCGGTGTCGATACTTATAGGTAAGACATTAATTGACTATTGTTTGCTAATTAACACCCATATTTGTTACATGCAATTGATAATACCGGATTTTCCTTTAAATATCGGTTTTGAAATAGTGTTACGCTAATTTTGATATTTGGTTTTTTACATTTCTATATAAAGCGTTGGAATAAAAGCGAAACACAACGCGGCGTTTTGCCCCGTTACCAGAGCGAAGAAAATGAAATTATTAAATATTTCGTTTTCTCGAGTGAGAATCGAACCCACAACCGGTTGCGTTTACAGTCGCACGCTTAGGCCGCTGCGCCACGGCTGGTCTCTTTTTCGTACTTTAAAGATGATTCATCCAATTATGTTTATATTAGGTTCTTAATTAATGGTGAATTTTCGAATTGCGGTTCCCTATTCCTTTTTAAGCGTCCGCAACATAATTTACAATTATCCTGTATACGTAAATATGCTTAAACTGATTCTATAATAACTCTCTCTCTGGTACTTATAATATTCACGAAATAAAACTACTTTTGCCTATACGTGTAAGGTGCTTTTTAAGCAGCACAAATTAAAAGCGGTTAGGACCGGTCAATATTTGATAAACCATACTTTAAACTCTGAATCATCATGCGGTGGATATTGATAAACGTTTTTTGTTTATATTTTATCCTCGTATTATATTATAGCATTTTATTTTATTGTGACGTAACTAATGAAAGTATAAAAAAAGAAAACAACGTATGCAACAGCATACTTAAGTAACTATTACATATCGAATTTCAGGCGAAGAAGGCTCTTCGGAAGGTGTTATAAATGCTATCCACGCTTTGATAGCCGCGTTTGACGACTTGTTTCCTAATGTGCCCATGGAGGACATCGTTTTAAAGGTTTGCTCAATATTATTGTAAACGCGACAGGCTGTG
>FAPP01023443.1:4802-16881 GCA_001485965.1 Heliconius ismenius | reverse complement strand
AAATAAAAGTTTCAGCCATTTCAATAAACAATTATTATGTTGCGATTTTGCCGGCCAAAATACTTACAAAATACTGATTTAATATTGCACTTTTATGTTTATGCACAGGTTGAAACAGACAGCGATTAGGTACAATTTTATTTTAATGTTAATAAGTATATATCTATGTGTTTGTATCAAAAATGGGTTTTTAGGTAAGAATTGAATTAGGTGATTTATATACATAATTTTCAAATACTAACGAAGTAATGCAACAATCGATGGGAGTGTGATTTTAGTTTATTTTATGATTATAAATAAAAATGAACTTTTTGCTTTAAAACTAAGTTTACAAGTTATCAATAATATTAGCAAGAATGTATACTTAAGAATTACAAAATTTTAATCTTTAAAAGTTTATTTAATTATTAATTAAGTGTTATTTCTTCTTAATACTAATCGAAAAACATTTACAGACGCGAAATATTCAGGTTTTGTGTTTATATTGAAATTGAACAGGTAACGTCAGGTGGGTCACTTTGAACCAATTGTCGTTAATGTTACTAGATGCAATTGTTATGCATTAATTTCATATTATTAATTTTAATTTCATAGTAATATTTATATTGATAACAAATAGTATATCATTTCATATAGTATCTAATTTCATTCTTATTCACCGTTATGCTAATTTATGTTTTATAGAAGGTTCTAGCAATTTCGATTCTTCTCTGTTACGTAAGTTTTGTTTTCTAAAGAGGATTCTTACACAATATTAATTAAAATTAATATTATGTTTCTTATGTTTTTGTGCCCTAGAATCTCTATTTACAGTTATTTAACATTTTCGCCATTGTAGGGATCATATGCATCAACTACATTTTTTTTATGAAAGACTTGAAAATAAAATAAAAATAATGGCTTAATTATATTGTATTTTCTGAAAATATAAATGAAAAAATGCATGCAACTGATCCTTCCATATTAATTGCTTCATATTATTTATTACACAATAGTATAAATAACAATCATATAAGTTTCACTTAGAATGTCTAATGTTGCCAATAAGGCCACACAGAAGCATAAACATAGATGAGTTGCTAGCATTTGAAATTAGTCCAAATATTGTAATTAAAATAGTTTTTATAAGTATTCAATACTATATAAAACTTGCTTTTGCAGAATTGTCACATGCCCAATTGAGTTAATATGGAAACTGAATAGTTAATGAATATTAAACCTTTCTTGCTAGCAACTCTCAGGGTTGCCAGCCCTAATAATATGGTCTTATTTGGTGTCACATTATAGTAAAGCTTGTTATTAAAAGAAGAGTGGAAATAAGGAGAAAATTTTAAGTCATTATATATTTATAATGTCTCTCATTAGTTTCTGAATCTTTTAAACTAATGTTTTTATTATACAAGGCTTGATGTACATTTGACGTCCTTATTCTCCTTTCATTTACACTCAACTACATTATTATATTTTAACATTACTGCCATTATTTGCTAAGCATGTAGTCGTCATCTCGTACAACGCTATTAAATTCTTAAATTGATTGCATGTACGCATTTTACTTTCACTATCAGAATGGGCTTGCAACCCGCGTTCAAACTGCAAACACACTCCCAAATCAATATGTTTTAACTAGTATTTGGTGAAATTTTATCAACGATCGAATTGGTTAATTTTGTTTCAGTAAAACCTGTGTTTGCAGTCACATTGTGTGTGGCTTCCTTGGCCTACAATAATATAAATTAAATAAACATTTCAGGATCGAAGACGAATGGGTGCCGGAATGCGAAGTGAAACGTATAAAACGTGTGGAGATAGCCGCTCTCCCGGCCCACACGAAGGTGATGCTATACGAGCAGTTCTGCTCGTCGTACCGCAAGGCGGCGTCTCCTCCTCCCGCACGGCGCGCCCCTGCCGCCTCCGCTGCGCCCCTGCGCCTGCTGCCCGCGCGCCAGTGCACCTCCTCGCGCCTCCTCAACAACCTCATAGCCAAGCAGCGCCGCGAGCGCAACGACTGCAGCGCCACCAACATGCCTATGGCCCTCGAGGACCAGGACACCAGCGAGCGCACAGAGGTCTCCGGCGCCAAGAAGAGGAAGATGGGCCGCAAGTACGGGGGCGCCTCGTTCATGCCGTGCGGTCGGTAGTCCCGCGCCTGCAATCGTGAGCTTCGACAGATGTTGATTCTACCGGTCGACGATATCGCCACTAGGTAATCGATTATCGCCAAAGATACGTCGATCGATATGGCTAGTATCCCGTTCAACGTTCAAAACAAGACTGATTTAATTTTGTATATGATATTGAAGGGTTGAAACGATCATTCGATATTTCGAACGAACAAATGTGTGTATATATTATATATATAGGAAATGTATAAAGATAGGTGACTTGTAAATTAAATGGGGGCGAGTTTTATTTAGTTTATTCACGACGGAGTAGTCTGAGTAGTGTTAAGTTAGGTTTAAGCGTGAACGACCAGCGTTAAGCATCACTGCCACTGTACATAGTTAGTGTTACTAGTATCGGAATCGTTTTGTTTTCGGCTTTTTTGATGTATTGCGTTCACATATCGATTTTATTTATTAGAATCGAGTTGCCAGATGCAAATTCGGTAGTAAGTTTAGGGAAAACCGCTTTAATTATTGCGTAAAGCCTAATGGTGTTTTGATGGGATTTATACAATAAAACAACGTGATCCCTTAGTCTCTTATGTTGGTAGTCCCGAGTAGGTAATTTGCTTTTGCTTCCGAGGTGCCAACTTTACTAGATGTGGGTGTAGTTTGGTTAAGAGTGATCGAGTATCACAAAGTGCCTCTACGTAGTCCAAGTGCAGTGTTACCAACACACAAATAACATTTAAATAATGAATAATATTTGAAAGAACAGTTTGCATTGAATACTGCCTTATATAATAATATATTGATACGACCCTAAAATCAAGTGTTTAGAACATCATACCATAGATAAAAAATAACAATTCCTAAGTTATTATTTCTCAAAAGTTGGAAACACTGCTTCGTCCTACATTAGCCGTGTTCACTTTATATCAGGTTTTACGCGTAGTCATATCAAGCATATAGTTTTTGTATTAGACGCCATTTTGATACGTTTTTACTGATTGCGTGTGAAAGCGAATTTGTTTGTTTTACAGAATCAACAACTGTCTACCATTTTATGTTATTATTGTGTTACGTTTGGATAGTTTTGCCGAAATGGTGGTAATATTATAAGAAATAAGAAAAAAATGTTTTTTTTAATTGCAGGTAAAACAGTACACAGTTTTAACATTTTGAACCAATTGTTTACATAAATCAGTCAGTGTATCCGAGCGTGACACAAAAAGCCACTGCCATTAAAAGTTGTGTTTAGTTTTACATAATAACTTAACATCGACGATTTTATAGCAATAAACAATATGTGATAAGATAATTGTATAACCGATATTATTTTCCACGCACAAGATTTTTTCATGTTTTTTTTGTATCGGAATCCAATAAATAGCTTAGCAAGTAGTTATAATGTTCCATTAACGCATTTGATGGCAATAAATGTTGGTGAACATATATATTCATAGATATTCACTCGATTTTCCTAGAACAAATGCGATTCAGATAAGATTTTATATTTTTTAATTTTTTTCACATTAAGGATAGAAAAGTATTTTAGAAAATATATAAAAATTTGAACGAACGGGACTTTAAACTGCTTATGTTAACAGTTCAAGCACTAACCATCTGAACCATACGCTTGATAAGAATTTACGGCTTATTTTTCAGATGTCTTGGACGCTAAACATAAGGCACGGCTTCGAGTCATGCTACGTTTAAACTTTTATATGTCTAAAATAATAACTTGTATGTTTAAAATATTTTTTTACAAATAACACTTTGTTCTATGAGAATTGAATTATATCAGAATTAAGGCCTTAAAAGACAAACTATATAAAGAAACACCAAAATTACTTTTAATGACGATAGAAATCAAGAGAAGATGTATAAATGTCATTAGTAAATTTTTTTGTATCTTTGAATTCATTTTTATATTTAGTTAAATTTTTGTATGACAATATACGTTTTCTTTATGGTTTCTTGATCAAATGAATACCTTCTATGGAAATGTGTTTGAAATAAATTGTTTTATTGTCCTTATTGTTTGTAAAAACAATACTATAAATTGTTTAGTTGAAATTCAATTTTAGCTTTTTTATGATTAGTACTTTTAATAAATATTTTATTATTATTGACGATTTAAAAAAAAATATTTTTATTGTATAATACAATTTTGCGAATGAAACAGTTTGCTTTAGCAAAACAATAAATGATATGTTCGTAATGTCCATAGCAGAATTACTAGATTTAGATGTTTTATAAACACTATACAGATGTCAATGCCTTGTTAGGAGTAAGGTATACAATAATATACAAAATATGATGCTTTTAAATAAATAATGGGAAATTAAATACAATATTGTGTTCTGCTCACGCGATCTCGCTAGTATCTTTAGTTTTAGAAGTAAGTTAGGTAATGGCGGACACTTTTATATGGACATACCTTGATATTTTTATACACGAGTTGTTCTTTGCCTTTGCAAAGTCGTATGCAATTGTGGCGATGGCTCGAGGCTCGTCCATTAATAGAAGTTGGTGTCGCCATCTCTTTCTAACATTTGCTTAGAGGTGTGTGGGAAAGGGACAGACAGACATGTTAGGTTACGCGTTGCCCTCTAGATTGTTAAGGTTAAGAAAGTATATTATTGAATGGCGTCACTTAGTATTTGAGCAAATGAACGTAGAATATTTCGAATCAGGTCTTAGATCGATTTCTCGTTTTAAAAAGGTCAGATAATAATCAATTGCTCCAATACAAGGTGTCTTGTAAATGAAATTTTAAAATGAATATTGTAATAGGAAATTGTAACTTGAGTAACTTCGTTATTGCACATCTTGCTGTCCTTGTCGTTCGTATAGTTGTATGAGAGAGACGGCAATATGCAATCTTGAACTTATTTCTAGTAGGTATGGACCCAAAGAAGTGTTAGGAAAATTTCTTAAAAGTTATAGTAGTCAAGTTGGTGCCTGAACGTCGATGTGGTATCGTAATTTTACTTTAAAATTTTCTTTTGGAAAGCTTCCAATGTACTGATTTTTTTCTTAATAAATTAAAACGCTACTAGACTAATGTCTTCTCGCACTGATAGTAGTGCCATAATTGGCTCACGTTTGTATAATCTAATTTAATAGCTAAATACGACACCAAATTCAGAATTACAAAATTGATTACAATTTTGTGGACTTATTTGATCTCATTCTTCCAATCGGCAGTGACAGATCGTTCGTTTGTTAGTTCGGCCGACATCGAGGCGGGAACATGGCGTCGAAACATGTTCAAATAAAGCAATAATACTTTACTCTAATAACTTACAGAGTTGCCTATATTTTTGACGATTTTTATAATGAATTTAAATCTTAAAATGTATGTGTGCATGGCAATTCCATAGACGCTGTTTCTCTCTTCGATGCCCTTTTAATTTCCACTTGTAAAAGCTACAAAATTCGGCCTAGAACGAGTCAGTACAAATTGAATTTTTTGCTGTATATTTAATAAGATAACGGTTACTTTAGTGTTTTGAAACTTTTTATATTTGTAACGGATAAGTAAGTAATCGCTTAAATTAGAACGACCGTTCGAGATGTTAGGCAGAGAGATATTTTGTGACCGTAAGTCTTACCGGCGACTAAATTGTAAAGTAATATTTGATGAAATAGTTATATTTTTATCACTGCCACCATTTATAGTCATAGGACGCGAGGTGAGGCCTCGCCTTGCTCAGGGGAACTAAAATTAAATTTTAAGTTAATTATTAATTTTATTGGAGAACGTAGCTTTCTTTGATGTAACTCAAAAATATGTATTTATTTTGAGTAGCAATTGTTTTCCATTATGACTGATACGCATTTCGAGTGACGTAAGATGCGTAGAAAGCGTGTTTAGCGTGAAAACGTGTTAGACGTGACGGCGTGAATCACATTACGCCTGCAATCGCATGTACAAACAAGTAAATCTTGACCCGAAACATGGCGCCACTAGGCTAAGTAGTACGACAGTAGGAAATGGTAGCATAATTGTCGACGTTTCGGTCAGGCTTTACGAAATTGTAAATAGTTAAGTATTTATTGCCAAGTATTACGGCAGAGGTAATTTGCTTCGCGCCTGGGAATGTTGGGCGATCCCGGGATTCCCCGGGGTTTTTTGGCAATCCGGGATATCCCCGGATCGCGATTAGTGTTAGTACGCGAGTTTTCAACATGTTTCCTATATTGCGTTTATTATAAATGTTCTTTATTGTAAATTTTTGAAATTCAATAGTAATGTATTCCGAATATTGTGCACTACCTATTCAATTTGTAGATATTTAATTATATATAGTATAATGTTTACGCGTTCTTATTTGCTTGACCCTGGATTTGTGATCCGTTATATATTATAATTTACACCCCGCAAGGGATCTACCTCAATTAATTTATCACACGTTCGGGCATAATAATAGTGAATTAAAAACTTAATTGAATTTAAAATTTGTTCAATGTAGTAAATGTAAGGTATTTTTTTTTAAATATGATTTGTCCACAAGTCACCAGTACTGTATCTTATATTAAATACATATTGTATGATTGATTATAATGTGTTTTATTCGATCTTTTATTTCTAAATTTATTTATTGTATATGTAATAAATAGAATAAAATAAGTAGCTTTTGCTTTTGCTTAACTTATTTTTCCCAATCTAGTATTGAAGTTATTTTATGAAATATGTGAAAGAAAATAATAAACTACATTTGGTATAGACCTTGCCCCATGTAGAAGTTTTTCCCGATCTAGGTATTACCAATGGCGTTGTGTATCGCCACCTAGCAATATCTATAAAAAGGTGGGCCTTCTATTATATTAATGACAGAAATAATTAATAATAAGACAAAAAAGGTACAATAAATAAATATAATGTTTTGTTATAATTATCTTATGAAAAACACCTAATCTCTTCCATTATAAACGTCGTTCTTAATACGGGCGGTGTTTTTAATATCCACTCGCAACTATAATTACTTATTACTATAATTCCTTTTCCTGGCCTGGTAAGAAAAAGCGCGACGTTAGGTTCCGCCATTTAACATGCAATGTTTCAGTTGGGCAGAAACGCTGTCTTAATTAGATTCTTTGTGTATAACCTGCTGTATGCAGGTGATCCGTTAAGCTAAATTATGTATTTATCAGGATGGTTAAGCAAGTAATGAGACAATCGACACCACAAGCATTTAACACCCACCCCACTTCCCACTAATTTTCAAGGCGGTGCGTGTTGAGCGGCGGAACTCAATTCCGGGTTTTTGCCTTGGTGCCAGGGCGAAGATATGAAAATATTAATAAATAATAACTTATTTGCTCGAGTGAGAATCGAACCCCGACCGTCGCGTGTATTTCTTCGCTTTCCTTGTTTAAAATATATTTTACAATTGTATGAAATATTAATGTAGTTACTAAATGCATTTGATTCTGAACTTCAAGGTTGCAATATGACACTCGTTGCACCCGTTAACCGTGCAAAATAAACAAAGGTAGATAGTGGACACTTAGATATATAATGCTTTTATTTGGATAGTTTGTTCATATTATATATTTTCAATTATTATTTAAATGTATGAGTAGGTATATTTCTTATATAAAAAATAGCTGCCACAAATTTTTTGATAATAAAAAATCGTATAGTAGCTTTTTAAGTAACAAAATAATATAATTTTATAATTAGTCTACGTCTATAATTTCTTTATTATTAAAAAAAACATCAATTCTTGTAGGTATAAATACACATATCTTTCCCTTAATATACATTTTGTATGTGATAGTGTTAAAAATATAACTAATTATTAACTAGTTAAAAATTCATTTCTTTCTTCTATTTCAGAACAATCATAGAGTTAAGCAATTTTTTTTAGGGTAGGCAGAAGGAACCTAGTATGAAGAAGGGAAAACGGAGTGATTTTTCACCAATTTCCGTCGAAAATATATCAATTTGCCGGACGGCAATCGAACCCACCACCGTCTCGTTCCCAGTCACACGCTTCTGCCTCTGCGCCACCACCACGGCCTAAAACCAAATTGATTGTAGTAATTCGTAAAATATGTATTTTATAACTGATATGCCGTGGATTTTTAATAAGAAATAACATACGGCATAATTGTCTAAAGCTCCCGTTTAGCGATAACACCATCAGAAGTAAGCTAACGTATCATTGCTAGCCTTCTTGAATGGATTCTTAGAACAAGATGGTATTAATATATTTAAAAAAACGTTTAAAATTAATATAAGGCCGTTGTAGCGCAGCGTCACAGCATCTAACTGTAAACGCGACGGTTGTGGGTTTGATTCTCACTTCCTCATTTATTCTCATTTCCTTATTCAGGTTACAAGACAAAGTTGAATTCCGCTACGCAATATATCCAAAATTGGATGGAAAGTGGATAACTGAGTTTTTTAACATTAAGTTTTCTCCGCCTAACTATACAGATTGAAGCAATAAAATATATATTAGGAAATATAAGATCATATACATAAACCAATACATCTTAGTATATAATGTACATAATATAAATTTGTTTACAAAAACGTACTTGAAGACTATCAATTTATGAAAAAACGCATTTGACGTCAATTTCTAAGTAGGCATTTTCCTATAGTTTCCAATTACTTTTGATCGCATTGTTATTCGCCGATGTAGTGTTCCCTTACAGCTAGCGGAGTTATAATTTTACGCCGGGAATGCAAACGGCAAATGTTTCACAAGGCAACCCGACACTTCGCTAACCAGGCGGCACCAACTGCGGCCCGCTAGAACACTCCTTTATCGATTGACCCTTTTGAATTGAACTGCAGTAGGTTTTCGTTATAAATGTATATTTTTGTTTTATTATAGAAAAAATGTGTTTTTAACAACTTAAAAAGTAATAGTTATATTTGAGGACTGTAAGTGTGACGGTTGTTGGTTCGATTCCTACTCGGGGAAATTAAATATTGAATATTTTCATTTCCTCTCATTGGTAAGGAGGCAAAGCGGGAAATTAATTCCGCCATTCAACATGCAATGCCTCGAGAATATGGCGGAGAGTGGAAAACGGCAATTTCTTAAAGGCGACGAAGTGTCTTAACACTTGATTTCCAGGTTCCTTCTAACTCGCCTGTTATGTGCGAGATACATACTTTAGTCATACAATTTACACTATTTAACTATCAGTCTTTCTTAAATGAAAACTACGTAACTAAACCTCATATTAACTAACAATTAGCATAAGTTTCACCTTTCTGTGGTTATTTTTACAGGTATGATAAATTAAGTTGGTATATACAGGTTGGTATATCATCACCACTGGAGTTTTCATTTAAGTATTTCTGAAAAATAATAAATAATGTGTAATTTAAAAATTAACAAACACTATTACAAATTGCAAATTGCCTTATATTTTATTATATTCCTTTGATATAGAATCCCTTCGCATTGATAAACATACAAATGGCAAAGAGGCTTTGAAATTTTGAAAATGTTTTTTTATAATTAACTCCGTTGTGTATATTTTTCAAGTTAAACTTGTTATTTTTTTTAATTATATTTAATCAAACATTCCTTTTGACATATCTTACCTAGAATAAATAGAAAATTATATGCTGTAATAAAATGTTAAAAAAAATGTCCAAAAGCGGGACTTTGCCTTCATGTGAGAATGTGTTATGTTAACATTAATTTATCTATACTCTAACCCAGTTATGGCAGAAAATAAAAAAAAACACATACATACGTAGATATACATACAGGCATATATTCTAAAAGGCCGCCTTTGAAAGGTGTGCTCCACGATCCACGCTCAAGAGGTCTCG
Organism: Heliconius ismenius; assembly: GCA_001485965.1. Classification (NCBI taxonomy): domain Eukaryota; kingdom Metazoa; phylum Arthropoda; class Insecta; order Lepidoptera; family Nymphalidae; genus Heliconius; species Heliconius ismenius. The sequence goes on along the minus strand of FAPP01023443.1, from coordinate 6,960 downwards.
TTGAACACGTCGCGTTTCCTAAAGACAAAGGGTTAGAAGAGCGATGTAGGCTGTCATACCTTCCAGGAAAGCCGAAAGCTACGACTATGTGCTAGGTGTACATACACTCGTATATATATATATAAGGAATGTGTTGAGACTTACGTGCTGCAGTGAAATAGTTTGACTGCAGAAGCGATGGTTGTGGGTTCAATACTCACTTGGGGGATTGATTATATTTCATCTTTTTAATTTCCCGACTCTGGTAGAAGTGTGGTGTTGAATTTCGCCATTCAACGCACAATATCTTGAAAATTGAGCAGAAAAATGACCTATCTTTACACTTAGTCCTTTCCATCTACCCTGCTAAGCGGGAATAAATGTGATGCTGCAACAGATAAAAATATTTTTGTATTTATATATTTATTTATTAGTTAACAGGAATATTAAAAAAATATATATAACTTTATTATTATTATTGTAGTTAGAAAAAATGAAACCATTAATAACTTAAACAATTCTACTGACTTACAAAAATTTTCTCTGCCACGACATCCCAACAAAGTGAGAAATATCTGTTAATATACGATAAAATGTAATAATATACTTAATCTTTTGGTTATTGTTCATATATTTAGTAAAATAATTTGTTTTGTATTTTACATCCCTCATTTTCAAGATGGTAGTATGCCGGGGTGCAACGGCCGCGAAAATTCAGATTAAAACCCTTAACCCTTTTAAGCTCTGCGGAATATAATTGCTAGTACCTACTCAAATTACGTAGCATGATACAGAAATATTGTTAAAAATGAAATTTTTCAAACAAACTATAAATACAAATACTACTATTTCAAAAAAGAGAATTACGTGTCGTCGTTGCTTGCTTGGCGTTATTGCGATTTATCTGAATACATACTGCACGATTGGGTTGTGGGTTCAATTTTCACTCGAGGATTTTTTTGTTATATTTAAATTGTATGCTAATATCTAACTTGGAATTTCACTAAAATGTAACACTAAAAATTATTCAATTAAATTAAAAATTTATTATTATAATTATATCTTGTTGACCTTTTATCAAATATAAGAAATATATTCTATGATGAAAAAAAAATGTTGTCTACCCATAGATGAAATTTTTATCTATGGATATTCACTTTTTTTTTTAATGAAAATCAAGCTGTACTAACCGTTTTCTCATTAAAAGCTAAACCCAAATACATCGCATCAAACGGCTTTTATTATTACTGAACCATAACTTTATTCCCATAATAAAATACAATTAAAATATAATAAAAGAATAAGAATCTCTGGCAAAACTCATGATGCAGCATCAGCAGGTCGACATCAGCGACGCGCGCCCGCCGCCGGCCACTCCTGCGCCGCCCGCCGACCTCGTCAACAGACTACTATGTAAGTTACCTATATTTGTATTATTAATAATATTAGCTTTAAGTTTAAGGGAGTTAATCTTGAATTGTAATTAAGTATATATCATTAACAATTCCATATAATCGCGATAAGAAAAACTATATTATATATTTTTGATTTTGATGAAAGTTTCTTTGGTATACTTAAATTAAATATAAATTTTATAGTAAGTAAAGAAAGCGTTGCTTGTGGGTGTTTAGTATTTTTTAAATATTATTTTGTTAGAAAAGCGTTTGCATTGACTTTTTTTTTTAAAAAAAGAAACTTAACTCGCAATTTTTTTAAATAATTTATTTTATATGAAAATCTTTATGTAAATTATTGAAAGTTATATTATATTTTTATATTTAAAAAATGGTGAAAATCGAACATATTACAAAAAAACCTTAATTATTAATGATTCTATTAAAAATTTTACTAATGTATCGAATTAGAGCGCAAAGCGGATAACAGAGTGTATTGCCACCAGGTGTTCTCTTTCTACCATGCTACATGTAGGATAGTTTTGATATTCTAACAAATTATTACCGTCATAATTTTTTTTAACATCAACAAGAAGTAGAAGAAGTTCAGGTTTGAAATGGCCATTACCTCACAGTCACGTGGTCTCTGCGGTACAACGTGTGATGTGACGTAGTGGAAGTCTCGACCTGGACATACAGCATTAGCTTAGAAACGAGAAGACATAAGAAGAGAGGGAAAACGTAGAACATTTGATATCGATTTTATTTTATTGATTTTTTAATAT
>FAPP01023355.1:5252-17409 GCA_001485965.1 Heliconius ismenius | reverse complement strand
TAAAAAAAATAAAAATGGTGTAAAATTGAGAATACACAAGCAATATGATTATTATTGTCATGATTATTATTATAATTACTGTAAAACATGTAAAAAACAATAATTAGCAATTTCCGTGATTTTGAAATACTGTATATTTATCAACATAAAGTCATTAACCCACAAGACATAATAAGTTGTCCTATTTAATGATGCTTCGATAACAAAATGTTGATGTGCATACATAAACAACGCGACCCTGATTCATAGTCATATGCAAACATATACCTACTATAACATTATTATGTAAACAGTTGCTAATTGAAAATATTTGATACTGCGAGGGCAATCTATAACTCGTTAGTTACATTTTATCAGACCAAATGTAAATATTAAATATTCCGTGTACTATATAACCAACGCAAAAACAAGAAAAATATAAGCTATCAGCTTCACGCTGTATCCCGCATACAGCAGGGTTGGCAGAGGGAATCTAATGTTAAGTTACTTTATTCCACTCTTTCCACCATTTTTTTTAAGCAATGCGTGTTGAGTGTCGGAACTCAACGTCGGGAAGGCCGAAGCGGAAGCTGATGCCAGAGCGGGAAAATGAAAATATTCATTTAAATAAATTTGTTAATTAATATTTTAGTTAAATTATTTGTATTTCATTATGTTGGTACATATTTACTTAAAACTGTCAGCAAATATCTGATATAATATCTATTGTAACGATTTTAATTAATTAGTACTGTGTGAGTCTATAAGTATATTTATAGGTACACAAATTATTTTATTTTGATGTCAATTTCGATAATAAGTCTTATCTTTTAAAAAAAAATGTAATATTATTGTACTGTTCAAGTTTTTTATTAATTAGGTATATCTATTGTATATAGAATATAGTTTCTTAGTTGCACAAGTATTAATAAAAATAGTTACCTAATGTATGGTACTTTTAACTAGAAAAATGTAAATACTTAAAATATAGAAATTTTCCAGTTTCAAAATTACACGTTAAAAAAATTACCATTTGATGGCGCGTTTTGTTAGCAAATTGAACAGTGCTTGATTTCACTCGTTCTGGACGTCCATTTATATTTATAGTGTTCATAATATAAAACATATTAAGTAATATGAAATATCTTAAAAGAATCTTCGTAACTCTTGACATAATATGTCAAATTCTAAATAGATAGTGGCTGGATATGTATTAAAAAAATGGTTGAAGTTATCAACGTCTTTAATTTTCACTTATTTAAAAACGTTTCGTGCTACTTTACTTTAGTTTATTTAAACTAAAAGTTTTTAAAATCTAAATACTAATAGACCATCTAGAAGAAAATAATTTAAGAACAGCAGAGAATATATTGTGCTGGGTAACATAAACATTAGTGTTTATCTAACCAAAACATGTATAAGATCTTTTTTTTTCTCGACCATGAGGTTAATGCTGTTAGCCCTATTGGCTTTTACAGCGACACCGGTTGGGTAGGGAAGAGGGGACTCTAGGGAAGAGGGTACTATGTCCCTGAATATATATAACTACCTACAATAATTTCTAAGTATAAACATTTCTCCGACTATAAGTTCTAAGCCAACAAATATAACGTACAATACGACACACCGTAACATTCTCATGACGTAAAATATTTCTTCTTTTTTCAGATGTTTGATTTATCCGATTCAGAAATTGCTACAGAGGTGACATTTACGGAGCAATTGAGACATTTGGTTGCAAAAATAAAAAATATTATTTGCTATCGAGACTGCTCTCGGTATCCTACAAAAGAACTGTCAGCCCTCTCAGTCGTATCTACTGAGGTTATGGGCCTCGTGGAGGGCTTTTTGGCATCTAATAGAGCGCCTAATTCATTCGACATTATCGAATTAGGCGCCCGACACCCGCATCTGCAATTATATAGTCATCAAAATGCGCCATTCATAAATGCTGTTGATATTCTAATAAGCAGTGGCCTTAATAGAGAAATAACATATGGATTGATAAATGTAGTTGAACGAAAACTCGCAGAAGTTCGCTGCAGTACCGATGTAACCGCTGTAAAGAAAACAAACTATATAAGATTTATTGAAGATATTGCAAGTGTGACTTTCGAAATATTTGGCAACACTGAAAAGTCATTTGATTTTGTCGATAATATCTGTGAACTAATCACAGATTGTCGCGTCCCGATAAAACATAAAGAATTCTGTAAATTAAATCAACTTTCAAAAGAACTTAGGCAGTGTTGTTTGGACTTAGCTGAAGTCGTGACATCAAATCAATCAACTCAGTTAGATGAAAATGCGCTACAGAAATACCATCAAGTGTACATGAACGTTGTTGCTGCTTCTGACAAAGACTTATGTAATATTGCAGAAGTTTCACGACAAGGTTCTAAAAAATCCAGAGTACACTATTTGAGAAAATGTTACATGTATACAAAATCTGTCTCCCAATTAGAACAGGAGGATAAGGGTAATGAAGTTATTAACGAAATTCCCTACTTCCATGTGTTAGATAAACCCCTTCACGATATATTTGGATCTATGTTAAATAATAAAGAGTTACCTATTACTCATTTAGAACCTATATGCAAAAAATTAAATATAAACTTAATCCCAAAGCTGATTCTGAATTTTTGCCCGTCAATTACTTTAGTTGGTGTATTGAGAGAAGCGAGTGAGGAAAATTTTAATAATCTTTTACAAGCTGTATATGATTTTAAAAATGTAGAAGAAAAGTTGTTTCTTGATCCAATTGCTGATATGGCGCCGTTACCGCGCACTCCTGACCCACAATGTCTCACTTACATAGTTTTGCATAATTGGGTTCTGGCACACATTATAAGAAAAATCCATCCAGTTTTGATAGAAACCACTACACAACAGAATATGGATGCGAGAACTAAATATCTTAACAAATATATGGATTTAGATAGATTTGACTATACTAAAGTCTTATTCGGAGGAAATAAATGCTTAGCTTCGCTTCATACAGTAATAGATTTAGACAAACTATTTCTTTACATGCCTCAATTATTGGAATCCGGAAAGATATTACAGTGTTTAAAAATAATGGATGCGTTATCTGAACGTCAACTCATGTGCAGTGCAAATTTGATGAATTTGCGAGATTTGATTTTATTTAAAATAGCTACAAATCCAAAAATTCCGCAAAATTGGAAATACTGCCAATATTTAAAGTGTCCAGAATTGAAGTTAGATCTTATCCTAAACAATTTGTCTTGCTGGCCTGCAGAAGGTGCTCTAGAAGCCATAAATTATTTACGATTTATCTTAGACCACTCAGTAATGGAAGAAGGTTTATTCGAAAAATGTACTGATTGGATTGTAAAAATTCCAATTTATGAACAGGTATCATAAATATTTAAAATCAAAATGTGTTCAGACTATAGACGTACTTACATAAAAATTAAACTTTTACATATTTATTATTTTACAGATATGTTCTATCATGGGATTTAATCACTGGTATATAATTTATGAAAAATCTCTGGAGAGTCCTGAGAATATTATCGAAGTCCTTATGGATAGTCAACAGGTAGATAGAGGAACATGTAAAATTCTTGGTATAACTTAAATTACATTTTTAATAATGACATTTTGTTACAGTTCAAAATATGCTTAGAATGGGCAGATGTTCATGATGTGTCAGATCATATGAAATGCTTAATCGTCATAAACCTCTTGCGTCAGTTATTTGAATACACGAACCAAGCAACTCCATCTTTAGTACATGAGCTATTGGATAGACTACCAAAAGCTCAGGCAATGGAACTAGTCGTGGATGAAATATCAAAAATACGAAATATTGACATTTTAAAAGTCTGCATTGAATTTATATCTACAAACACGACAGCTTGGCGGACGTTTGAAAACATTAAAATTGGCTTTTTAATAATGCTGGAAATAGAACCCAACGCAAAAAGTTTATTTTGGGATTTAATAGAGAAGCCTTTGATTATGATCGAACAGATTTTGATGAATGGCAGATTGGAAATGCTAACGCAAATTATAATGACAATTTCACCTGAACTGAAGAACGATCCTAGTGGGGACAATTTGTACTATAATATAAAATCTATAGATACGCTTTTGATTTCACGTAATGCAGTCGATGGGTTATTACGGTACTATGCCGAGAAAGCCTTAGATATGAAGAACCCAACACATGCCTGTCGAACTCCACCGAAGCCTTGGGACGACTCACTGTTGCAATCTATAGATTCTATAAACATAGAAGCTGCGTCCAAACCGTTTGTGATGCCTGAAAATGTGCCATTGAAAGATCAATGGATTGAAGATTACACAACTGATAGGTGTATGCTGTGTAAAATATCAATATTCTCAATGATTATTCGGCGACATCACTGTAGGAGATGCGGTAGGCTTGTGTGTCATGGCTGCTCAAGAAGTAGAATGCAGGTAGCTTTCTTTTAGTATTGCTTAAACTATAAATATCTTATAATTAATATTAATTACTATTTACTACCGTTTGTTTTTCTTTGGAGTACAAGTAGTACTTTAAACTAGGACTTTAAATGTTATTCATTTTTTACTTTACCATGACTCAATTCATTATTTAAGGTGCCAACATACCCCAGCGGCGTTAAGTTTCGCGTTTGCGACGACTGTTATACCCAAACAATGAATAAGAAATCAACTTCAGATCAAGATAATATGATGCAAAGTAGTAACTCAGATTCTGCCGGCAGTGGAACAGTGTGCCTTGACTGGTGTCTCTCGACTAATTCGAAGAAAAATGAGGCAGTCAGAGCCGAGTTTAGTTACGAATTTACGCCCAATGTAACTCTCTGTTTGTCTATCATGAAAATGCATTCTATTAACTTGGATTATCCTAGGTGATTGTACTGTTTTGTTTTTACTTTCAAATTTTTGAAATTTAATTAACTTCTTATCATTATGAAATGACAAACGCGACGTAAAATATTTGCATTTTAAAAGGAAAGAAATCAATTAACATGTGTTAGTTAATATCTTTTAAAACTTGTTTATTAGAACTAAAAAATAATATAAGAACTTTTAAATGATGTTAGTTGTGTTCAAAAGTGAGGGGGCCTTTACTTTTTCATTTATTTCGAATATGATAATATTGTTTATAATTCGAAGAGCCTTAACAAAAGAATGTTATATGAAGCATTTCTTCAAAATCGTCCATGAATTGAACATGTTATCACGAATATTTGATTATTATTTAATAACCAATTGCCTAGATTTCTCCTCGATCGAAGTGACGAAGTTGCACGCGAGATCGCCAACGGCGGGGACTCCCGTCTGTTGGTGCGTGCGAGAAGATCTCTACTGCTTGCGGCTGCTGAACTCTATTCCAGAGCGCCTAATGAGAAGTCGTAAGCTATATGTTTACTTTTTTATTACTATTTTGTAAATTATTTTAAATGTTTTTTTTATTATATTTTCCATAGCAGGATACCTAGAGGGAATTTAGTGAAAAAACATTTCGTTTCCTACTTTCCGCCCAATTTCCTAAACATTGTATATTGTGTGAGCGGGTGAAATGAAAATAATTTAAACATAATAATGGCTCAAGTGAGTATCAAACCAATAATCATCGTAATAACACTCATATGCTGGCCCTTCGTACCATGAAGGCCTGACAATTGAAAATTTAAAATGATTAATTTTTCCTATTTTATCAACAAGTTAATTATATTGGTTCATATAACAAGAGCGGGAGCCCGCATAGCGGAGACGGGCGCGGCGCATGCGGCGCGCTGCCTGGCGCACGCGGACGCCATGGCCACCCTCGTCAAGCACCAGGTCCACCACCTCGTGCCACACCAGGGAGCTCATCCGAGTATGTTTGTGCTTTATGCTTCTTACGCGTGCTTTATGCTTCTTACGTGTTGTTGAGTCGAAAGTAAAAGTCAATTTTTATTCTATTCTTCTAAAGTTACGTTAAATGCATTCTAACAGTATGAAGATTTTGTCTGATATAGAACTGTAAATTAAGTTATATTTTAAAAAATATAATTGGACTAGGTTTTTAAAAACGAACAGTGTGGAACAAAAAAATAAAAGATACAAATGTTGCATTTATTTCTTTTATAATCCGCTTCTCGCTGTATCCCGCATACAGCACTGTAGGGAGTGGGGATATAGTGTTAACACACTCTGTTCCCCGCTTTCCGCCAAATGTTACGACGCATTGCGTGATGAGGGCTCAACGCTGGGCTTTTGCCTTTGTGCCAGAGAGAAGAAATAAATCGTATCTTTGTGACCTTGCTCCACGACGGCCTCTGCTTTTTTTTAATAAAATGTTTTGTATTATACAAACAATAAATAACCAAATTCAAATTGCAGGTCAAATAGTGCGTTCGTTGCTCGAAGCCGAGAAATGGGAGTTGGCGTTGGAAATAGCAACTAAATCGGTAATTCCTCGGACAAGCGTACTAGCTGCGTGGGGCAAAGCGTGTTTAAAGGCGGGATGCTTCAAAGAAGCACGAAAAAAATTCGCTTTATGCTTCAAAAATTCACCAAACGTATGTGTAGACGTATCAGATGACTTGGAATATGGTAAAGAGGCATCGGAAACTCATTTTACAAGTAAAAGATTGTATAGCTTACGATCGTCTGATAGAACTTCGTCTGTATCCAGCGTGCAGTCTGATGGTCGCCCTAGAAGTAATCCCTTGTTAAATGAGATCATAAGTATGCTAGAAGATATGAATTATCCTGTAAATCAACAGATTTTGGATAAAGCGGAGAATATTAAAGTAAGATTTCTTTTTTTTTATTTGTATTCATTTTAAGTTTTTTTTAGCTTCACGCTGTATCCCACATGTAGCAGCGTGTGCAGAGTGAGCCTAGTGTTAAGACACTCCGCTGCCTCGACATCATTTGATTTAATTGTTTCCTTTGAATTAATTCGTTTCTCAAATAAATATATATTAATTATAATTAATTTCAATTATAAATAAGATACCTAGGTCTAAGTTAATTATAATGTATCCACAGATTACAAACGAAAAGCTCTCATCAATGAATATAAGTAAAAAGAAAATATCGCTCACCGAACCAGCTATAAACATTATGCATATTTTAGCCAGCGTGAAGAAAATAAAACAAGGCGACTACAGCGACTTCCAAACGACCCCAGTCCAACAAAAAAAATCTTTAGGACTTTTGCGAAGAAATAACAATAGCGAAACAAAAATCGACCACCAAAAGAAGAAACTTGATCCCTTTTTCTATCGCGAATGCATTTATTATCTAAGTAATTACGGATCGTACGTTTCTAATATAATGTTTTATATGAAGCACAGTACGTTGAGCGAGGTTTTGAGGTACTGCTATGATAATATCGTGGATAAGGAAACGTTTACTGATGCTGTGTATATGGAGTGCTTGAAGAAAGATAAAGTGAATGAACTGTTGAGGGCGATGAGTGAAATGGACACTACTTTTTCCATGTGGTCGGTAAGTGTTTGTATGGTTTAGCAGTTCCAATATTTTAATATATGTAAATGTTTTAAAATTGGACAATTTTTCGTTGACATGTCGTCGTATTATAAATATAATAAATACGTTTCAAAATTTCATATAGTTTACAGAATAATAAGTTTTAGATGCAGTATATATTTTGAGAGTAGTATTATCCAAAACAATGTTATTGAAGTTAATAAAATAAGTTTTCAAGGAGATATAATAATTGATATTATAAACATTTTCTTTTTGTTTTTCTCATTGGGAGTGGATGGGATATATAAAAAATAAGAATAAAAACGTCTCAACTCAGTAGCACAGAGTCTGACTCAGAACGTGACTGTACTGAATCCAATTTCATTCAATTCCTCACTCTAACTAAGGTGTCTCTCTCGTCGATCAAATAAATTCCAATATTAGTCCATATAAATAATATAACATAACACTTACAAATAATTCCAGGAATACATAATGCACATATGCCGTACACTAGAATCCAATAAGAAGTTGGAAGCCCTCTACGCAGTGCAGTGCGGCACATCTCAGAACGCGCGCGCGGCGGCCTCGTGCGCACTCCTGTACGCACGCGCGCTTCCCGCCGGGGCGCCCCCCGCGGCCGCGCTTCTGGCGAGGCAGGCGAGGTTAAACGCCGCAATGCATCATTTGACGTTGTGCGTGCCGTGTGCGCCGGGGGTCAATAGTTAGTATATTGTACTGTGTAATTGTACTCAGTATTGCATGCCATACCATAGCATATTATAGTAATGCGTAATAAACTACAATGCGAGACCTAACAAAATTGCGTGATTTAACGATTACAGATTAATTAATTAACTTTTATTCACTTTTAAAACATTAAAATAAAAGATTGAAGCAAATCATGGTGCACCACGCACTGCACGAACCCACAACCGTCGCGTTTACAGTCACACGCTTGTTCCCCTGAATCTTTACTGCATCATTATTTATTAACTAATAAATATATTGAATCATCTAATATTATTAACAAATCTATTTTTCAGAAGTAAATGACCCCAGATCGATACAGTTTAATTTGGATAAATTTACAATAGACAATCTTATGACAACAATTACTAGACAAATGGAATTAGCTAAATATTTGGCAGCTTGTGAAACAAATGGGAGATTAACGGACAAACTAGTCCATGATATAATTCCACTTCAAAGTAGGAGAGAAGAGAGTGACTTAAGGCCTTTGACCCTCTTTGGATCGAATACAGATAAAATAAGGATAGTCGCCATTGTGTTAGCGACAGGAGAAACTATAGAAGGCGGCTTTGATTTAGCTTTTAAGTATGTATTATTATCTTTAACTACCCACTGCATCCTGCATAAGGCGTAATAGGGAATCTACTCTTAAGACATTCCGTTTCCCATGCACCGACTAATTTTTGATTCATTCATTCTATGCCGAAAACTTAACTCTGAGCTTTATCTTTACCAGAGCGTAGCGCTTACAGTCTAGCGTTGTGTTGGGTTTGTTTTACACATATTTTAGTTTGACAAGTATACTAGCTACCAAGCGCGGCTTCGTCTGATTAAATTTATTATTGTATTATATACCCAAATTATACAACATCTATACAAAAATTGTAGTCTATGTGTTATTCAGATGTATAAGATATAACAGTGTAAATTCTCATTTAAATCGCATTTATATGGAACATTTGTTTTAGGATAATAAGAGAACACAAGCTAGATTCAATGAATATATACACCCACGTAGCTAAGTATTTGGTAAATGTGGACCGCTTCATGGAGGTCAAGACCTTGGCCAAGTGCATACGGAATTCAAAGGAGACGGCTGCCAAGTAAGTTTTGTACATTACAATCAAAGTTTTAACTATAATAATATGTAATATAGTGTGAAACTTAAAAATATGATTCTTTTTTTAGTTGAATAAATATTAACATATATAAATCTTCTTTAAGAATCATTTGTTTATTATCGAATGCCATACTAAAATCTATAGAGTAAGTTGTAAGCTCTCGACTGTCACACTGACTCTATTTTATATTTTTTTTAAATATGGCTTTTAATGTGACAAAATACCTTTTTTTTTAAAGGAGATTACCATTTTTAAAATTGTCTCTCTTTATAAACACGAATTATAAAATATTTGATATAATTGTTTATATTTTAAACATTATATAAGATAAAGATAAGATTTTATTTCAAATATTTGTTACTTTGTGACATTCACTATTTCATTCCATTATATTTACTTTCTTGAAATGCGATTCGTTCATGTTGACTTATGTAAGCTTAAAATACATGATATTTAGAATTATTAAAAGAAAATGACGACGAAAATCTTTTCAAGAATCCAATGACCAAAGAAACTAAAACGAAGTCTTGCTATGTAAACCTAGTACCAAGTCCACCACTAGATGGTGTTGTACAATTCGAAGCTAATCCTGAATCGCGCTGGCAAGATTTTTTCACGAAGAGGGACAACCAAAAATTTTCAAATTTTGATTAAGACTTTACTTCATAGGATCATTTCTATAGTAAGCTCTTCACGAGATCCTCACTTCATGTGAGATCGTGCCAGCCGCGATGAGGAGACGTGGCGCGGTGCCCTGAGCGTGAGGCGGGCGCGGCTTCGGCCGACAGCCCTCGATGATCGTTCACCCTGCCGCCTCTGGTGGTGGGGCGTGGGGTACCGTCGCTGTCTGAGCGGTTGTTTTTGAACCCTTTTATACTATATAAAATAAAATTTTTAACAAATCATAACTACCACTTATTGATAGTTTGATTAAATCAGCCTTACGGTATATCCGCCCACTGCAGTGTGAGTTCACCGGGAAAACCTAATGTTAAGATACTCCGTCCCCCACTTTCCGCCTAATTTCAGACTTTTCAGAGACCTTTTGCATCTTAAGTAGCGGAACTCAACGCCGCGCTTAGTCTCTACACCAGAGCGAAGAAATGAAAATATAAATATATATTTTCTCGAATAGGGGTCGAACCCTCAACCAGTCGCTTTTACAGTCACACTTGGTACCCCTGTACCACAGACTGGCCTCGATGTTTATTTAATTAAACTAATGTAAACCTACCTGAATATAGGTTTAGGTCCAAACCGATTACATCCTGTTTTTTCTATACAACGTATTTTAACCTCCATGCATATACATACGTATTATTCAAATTCCGATTGTTGTTATTCAATTAGATCAATCTTAGAATTATGTAGCTTATTCACGATTTTTTAGAAGCAAAGCTGAGCGTAGTGTTCGGTCACTCCCTCCTACGCTTTCCGATCATGACTTCATATGAAATTCAATGAAAAACATCTCTTTTATTTGGACAGTTTAATGAGCGACCAGGTGCTAGAGGCGGGCACTGCAGCCGTCGTGGCGCGATGCGAGGCGCGCGGACAGCTGCACGACGAGCAGGCCGAACTTCTCATTGCTGATATCACTAGCGTCGCCATAAAGGTAAGCTTTTTTTACTAGGAATATAAAGTTCAAAAAACATTTACTTACGTTATAGTGGGATTAAATTGTCTCTGTTCTAGTTCCAGTAAGCATACCATAACTTTCAGTATAATTTTTTTTTTTGCAACAATAAAAGCTATGATGCTGTTACCTAAATATTTATAGATTTCAATTATAACATATTATGCCAGATGTATAGTGTCAGAAAATATGGGGAAGCTCTTTGGAAATATACTTCTTCACAAATGCAGATACAAAATGAAATAGTTCATGTAAATAAAGTATTATGTCATATATATATAATTTTCAGATATCTTGCTATCTAGTCTGTCGTAACGTTAGCAACGCGTACATACTCGCCGCGAGACACGATCGAACCAACGACCTGCGTAAAGTTCTACAGGAAGCCGAACGTATTGGCAATGAACAAGTACGGAACGCCTGCCTTAAACGTCTCACATCGAAAAATGTATTATTATAACCAAAAATTATAAGTTTTAATTTATATAAATAGATATTTTGACTCTAATGTAGTGAAAATTATCGCAAAAGATGGTATTTTATAATATTGGACATTGGTAGGTGTAACAAAAAGTAACACATTCTATGCTTAAGTTCTACCATTATGTATTTTAGCAATTGAATTTACATTATTATGACCATTTCTAATTTTGATTCTTACATTAAATTTATCTATTGACCAGAACTGAAGCATTACATTTACATATCTTTAGTGGTACTTAATGTTAGAACTTAACAACAATTCAAACACCTATTTTGGAAGTTACCTTAAACTTGTCATATAATACTCAATAAATTTTTACTAATTTATATAAAATCTCAAATATCAGTAATGAAATATCTTACATATATATAATTAAATCCCTTTTGATATGACCAATAATATTTGTAAAATACAAAAATTAATATACAACAAAAACCACCTTTACAAACAAGGCACAATTTTTGTGAAATGTTTCATAAAATATTTTTGTTTTCATGTCTCAAAATAAAATGCTCGATAAGTTATCTAAATTATAGTTTAGTTTTATAATTAATTGAAATTATTTATTTCAAAGTTACCTATTTTTCAATGCTTATTTTTCAATTTTTTTTTAATAACCTTTAATAATACAGGTTTATTTTAAAGACATATTATTTGTAGAGGCCGTCGTGGCGCAGCGGCACAAGGGTGTGACTGTAACGCGGTTGTGGGTTCGATCCC
>FAPP01023353.1:0-15634 GCA_001485965.1 Heliconius ismenius | reverse complement strand
ATCTACATAGTAGTTAGTTAAGAAATACATATAAGTATTTACATATCACACACAGAAATTATTTGTTTAAAAAATAGTAACAAAATCGCTTTCTTCCGGCATCCTTTCTTACAGTATTAAAATTAAATTGTTAAATACAAAGCAGAAACAGTAAAATGACAACCAATTGCCACAATTTTTTTATTGAATGAATAAAAAGTAATCATATTTCGAGATAATTTTTAAATAAGTGTTTACTTGATTGTTAATTAATAAATGTTTAAATATAATAAGCAAAACTAAAGCCTAAGATGAAATTTTCATATAAATTCCACTAGAAGTTCTCATATATCTCGGCGGAGGATGAAAATGCATAACATTTTTAATATCTTTAATCAGTATACCATTATCTTTTAGCGTCACTCGCGCTTTACACCCTTGTGTTCTTTTCGAGCAGTAATAATTTTGGGATTTGTTATCTTTTGCGAATGTGTAATTGTTAAACATCAATAATATGGCTCTTTTTGTCCTGATGAACTGGAAATCCGTGATATAATCTGAAATTAAAGTCGTCATACATTACCTATACATCTTTTGTTACATCCTGTATAAGCTAAATTATTAAAGTTGCGCTTAGGTAAAGCGAAAATAGCATATTTTTTTATGTTTTTAGCATACAAAAAACAGGAAATATATAGGTATATTCCTTATCTTTCATAATGGTTCAACTATTGCAATTATAAGCTTTGATATATTTACATTATTAAATAGTCCGGTAAAGTACTCTTCTATATTGAAATAAATTTCTATTACTTATAGAAAAGATAATAACTGAAAACGCTCATTTGTTTCCATGTATATATTAGACTTTAATTATATCTTTATATACATTCCATTGGTCAACTTCTTATATTTAGGTGGAGGATGATTATGCACAAAATCTTCTGTTTTTTCTTTTATAAAACCGTTTTCATCCAATTTCACCCGAGCTCTACATCTGTTATTTTTCTTCGAACAATAATAGTTCAAGCCCTGCGAGTGTTTCGCGTAAGTATATCCGTTTACCATTAATAAAGTGGCTTTATTCGTTGTTATAATTTGGTACTCTTCTGAAAACAACAAACGTATGAATTTCTATTTAAGAACAAACAATCATATCTATAATACTGAAATCGCTTAGTATAATAATTGGGAAACGGATGCTAATAAATAAACTAAAAAGAACAAAAGACCTCTTTAGAACTTTATTAATTTAACTCTATGATGACAATTTGATATGAGGCCCTTCTCTTGCTACAAAATACTCAGGCGGATGATGATTCTTGACGTCACAATGACGACATGATGACCGTCTTGACGCTCGCTTTGCAGCCTCGATCTTTTTTGGAACGGTAAATGTTAACCTTTTCTTGTAGAAATATATTTTATATCAAAATAATCTTTCGAGTTTTAAGGAGACATATCGTGGAAGATAAAAAATAAAACAAAAAAATGTTAGCAGTTTGCTCTAATTAAACTTGTAATATGCATATATATAACTGATATTTTTATTCTTAAATAATATTATTCTGCTTCAAGTACTTTAATGTAATATATAATAGGTAATTGATAAATTTAAAAAAGATAATATAAAGATATTGTTGTAAGTTTTGAGTATAAATAAAATTAAAATTTCATGATCATTTGTATTTTATTTCGAGTTCATGTTTTTTTAAAATATTATTAAGTATAACTTATATTAAAAGTAGTAAAAGTAATTGTAAGCGTAACGGAATAATTCTCTATTGGTATATAAACCAAAATATTTACGACTAAATTATAATTATATATACAAACACATCATCATTATTTTATACGCGATTAATGTAAAAAGTGCATTGATTTATAATACAAATTATTTTATATATAAGTGCACTTGTACATTAATTTCCAAAGCATTTGTTTTTAGTAATAATTATGATTGTTTTTATTATTA
Organism: Heliconius ismenius; assembly: GCA_001485965.1. Lineage (NCBI taxonomy): Eukaryota > Metazoa > Arthropoda > Insecta > Lepidoptera > Nymphalidae > Heliconius > Heliconius ismenius. The sequence continues at coordinate 13,680 of FAPP01023353.1, read as the reverse complement.
GCGCGGTTTGTAGTATTTTTAAAATATTTTTTCTATTTTTTAGCATTGGTATGCACCTTTTTGTGTCTTTATGCATTTCAAATATGTATATTACAATCCAAACAAACTCTTATGAGGACATTTTAACATATTGCCCAGACGCCGTTATAACGTACTCGGGCGGAAGGTGGTTATGTAGTATCCTTTCTTTGTCCACTAGTAATCCTTTAGAATTAAACTTAACTCTAGCTTTGCAACCTTTGGTCCTCTTAGAACAATAATAATATTGATAACGTCTGTTTTTAGAAAACGTGTAACCATTCAGCATTAGTAATTTCGTGCCTTGTTTTGTTGGTATGTATCTAATTATAAAAGCTCCTGCAAAAAAACACCAATTCAATACACTAATAATATAGTAGGTTCATATTTCGTCATTTTTTCAAAACAATTCAGATAAAATTCAATTTCAACTATTTTTATTCAAAATAAAATGTTATACCTTCATTTTTTGAACGTCAAATAATTTACCACCAGTTCACTAAAGTTAGTGCCTCAGACCTGAGAATAACCGGCGCAAGAAACTCAGCCGGACTTATTTTTTAAGCTTTTAAACAAATACATATTTAATTATTTGTGACAATGATACATTTGAAACAGACTGGAGCGAGCTTTTTATACCCAAGGCGTGTTTAAGCTTCGACATCATGTCGACTAAATCTATATGCTGCTCTTGAATGAAATTTTAGTGTTTCTATAGTTGTGTATCCATTTAAAAAAAAATGTTTAACGAATTTATTTCGATTATTTTAATTACTGATAATCATGGCTTTATTCTAATTTTTGTCTGTTCTAATTGTATGAATTGAAATGTTATTAAAATGTATATTAAATTAACCTACTGTTCACGGAATTTCTAGTATTTGACAAATTTCCATCAACCGTCATCATAGGAGAACTTATTTCTTTTTAGCACAAGATGTATCAAAATAAAAACTTAAATATAAATTTTATTGCTTCGCCTTCTCTCTCTACTGCTGAAGTTTGATGTGATTAATGAATCGTATAGTAAGATTATCCATGAAGTTTAGTTTTATTTAATATCTTATCACAAAAGTTAAAGAAAAATCTTAAATTTCATTTCTTCCAAAAAAGTAAATACATCCATAATATCTTATAATTAAGCTTAGTCATATTTTCATTTTATATCTATGACACTTTTACATATTGACCATTCGACAGCACAACATATTTTGGCGGGGGATGACCGTGGTTTAAATTGTAGTCATCCATAATTTTCCCATCTGAGTCTAATTTAACTCGCGCCTTACATCCCTTGTCTTTCTTTGAACAGTAGTACCGTTGAGATGCTGATCTACTATGCTTAGAAAACGTGTAACCATTTACCATTAGTAAACGTGAACCCTTTCTTGCCAAAATATATTTTATATCTAAACCTAAAAATAATATAAATAATCATTTTATCAAATATAAATTTAGGTAATCACGTCATATTAAAAAGGAGTAATGTACAGTTTTCCAATTAAATTACAGCATTTGCAGGGTTCCGTACCTCTTAAGGAAAAAAAGAACCCTTATAACATCACTTTGTTGTTCGTCCGTCTGTTCGTCTGTCAAGAACCTTTATCTCAGGAACGCTTGGAGAAATCGAGTTGATAATCAAACCATACGCTCTGGTCTACGGTCCTTTATTAACTAGAAAAATCGTAATTCTACATTTACTTAAAAAAATATGTTATATATTTGAGTTTATATCACAAAAAACGCATATATTGACAGTATAAAGGGAATCAAAATTAATAGGGTACTTACGGATGACCCATAATTATTAAATTTGACCGCTAGCATCTACGGGTAGTACTAGGGTGGGTGCACCAGTAACAAACCATTTAAGCAACATTTTGAACAAAATTTTGATGCTATCACTCAATTATTGCAAATCTCAAAGCGCAATGTGCCTAAAGTCAATCAGGTTGTACAAGTAGTGAACCACTAAATAAAACAAACAATTTCAATTAAGAAAATGTACTTTTATTTATTATCAGTTAAAATAAGTTTTGTACCCAGTTTTAATCATAACTTTAGATCAGTCTAAGTTTCATATTATCTCTTAACGCTATGACTTATAGCGTAGCATAATAGGTAGTATTTAATATAATAGCTAACTTAATAATTCTTTGAGAATAAGATCACAGACATATCTGTAATAATTTGCAATAAAATAACACAACTCAAAACATGAAATAATTTAGGTCTATGCTATACATAGTATCTCTTAAGGCTACAAGTTTTATAATATAATATAATTAACTTAATAATTCTTGGAGATTGAGATCACTGACGTACCTGTTATAATTTGTGATAAAATATTTATAAACTAAAATGACTCAAACCTTAATTTTAAGGTTCTAAACCGAAAACAATACACGTCTAAAATTAAAAATAGTCACATTTTGGGCATAAATTTATCCATCTCAGGAACTCTATAAAAACCTCGAATATTAGCTAAGATTTTATTCGATAAGATGACGTTCAGCAATATTTGGGCGTCGTGTCAAAAAACTGGAGAACCATTTCCGTCCAGGAGTATTATTTGTAAAGGGGTTTGGTCGATTTTCTTCTGTTATAATTTTTTTAACAGTCTCCACTACCATTTCTTTATTGACTGGAAATCCTTTTTTTGCCATCGCTATTATCCAGGTTTTAAGCGAGGATTCTTATTGCTGAGTCAATACAGTAGGAGGGCCCATCGTTCTGTGCACAGGGTGCTTTAGTTTTATTTTATTTATGACGGTTGTGTGTGGAACATTATATTTTCGGCATGTCTTTCTAATTTTCGGACCTTTACTTATTTCATCTATCGCCTTTATAACTTCTTCTTCTTTATATTTAAAAAAAGTTCTCTTCGGCGGCATTTTGACTGCAAAAGAAACGTAAGCGGCATTGATAAAGTGATAAATAAATAATAAGTGTCCGTAATATTATGAAATAAAAGAAGAGATAAAAGAGACGTCTTGAGAATATCAAAGAAGCATCAATAAAAAAACGGTCTTTTACTGGAACAAATTCATTATATAGATTTTACCAGCAATGAACCACTGGTCAACAACAGGAATAGTATATTTTTTTAAATGTTTAATGTAATATTTTATTACAGTATTATAAGTAAATATAAATAGAAAAGTAAATATTAAAAATATGCTAAAAATCTCAAACACACGTGGTTGACCAAATGGAATATTACTGGAAAATCATAGAATTTGTGTTCCATTAGTTTACCGATGATAATAATCTATCTAAATTAGCACTTTTTGATAATATAAGAAGTAATACTAACTAATAAAAAGTAATATTAACTCCCAAATATGTTGCAATCACAGATATAAACAAAGATTCAAATACATTAACATAATTTACCATCGTACACGTGCTTACTAAAACGGCCGCCCGAGTCGAAAGGAATAAATTTCGATTCCTTTTTTCTGTTTTTAGTAATACAGATTGCGTATTTATCACCTTTAGCTATGTTGATATGATTGGTAAAAGTACGGCAGATCTACCAATCGTAAAAAAAGTAGCGGGACATTAAAAATATGCTTAATATTTAAGTTTGAAGTTTGAAATGGTCTAATACTAGTGCATGGTGCGGGACTGGTGCACCCACCCTAGTTCAGGGAAAAATCTGAAAACTATACATTTGTGGTCAAATGCTAAAAAATAATAGCCTCAAAAGGGGGTCAAAATCTGGCGCTAGTCCAAGTGAGGTATCAGATGAAAGGGCTCTGGCTAAATTAAGCTTGAATTTCAGAAAGGGCTCCAGCAATTTTTGTACGAAACCCTCGGTCAGCATGACTCGCGCTTGTCCTGTCTTTTATAATATGCAAGTATGTTTTAAGCGAAAATAAAATAAAAATTATTTAGTTATTAATTTATTTCGATTAAATACTAATAGAATCACGACATTAAACAATGGTAGGTGTTTTTCTCCTAAAATAATTTAAAATATTACAACATTTAAGTAATTTGGGTTAATATTTATTATTTACACGTTTTACAAATTTCTAGTACATAATTATTACAAATAGATATTTCTTTTTAGTACAAACTGTATCAAACAACAATTTATGTAAAGTAAGCTGTATGTGTTGTTGAAACCATTAACTATCTTACATATAATATTATAAACGTGAAAGATTCTGTGATTGGGTGTTCCTTGCATTCTCTCGCAAAAACTACTGACTAGATTTAAATGAAACTTTACAGAAAAATTGATTTAACATAAGAATAACAATTTATATAAACATTTTGTATAATTTGGTTATCATATAACAATAATTTAAGGCAAACGAAGTCGCGCATGGGTCGCTGGTATTTTATGGTATTTGACATAAAATACCAAAAAGAATGCACGAAATGTAGTTTTACTTAATATATGATTAAAAAAATCAAGGGGGCACACTATAGTGTATTATATATTAGCTTTATGTTAACGGTTTCGAAGAACAGAAAAGTTATACTGTAGGTATATATGTGACAATTACTTTCTAGTTACATTTTCAGTTCAATCTATGATGCCACTTTTACATATTGACCATTTGACAACACAATATATTGGGGCGGAGGATGATCGTGTTCTAAATTATCGTCACTTGTAATATTTCCATCCGAGTCGATTTTAACTCTCGCTCTACACCCCCTGAGCTTCTTTGAACAGTAGTACAATTGACACATGCTGTGCTTGTAGAACGTATATCCGTTTATCATTAGTAAATTCGAACCGTTTCTTGTGGTAATATATTTTATATCGAAACAACCTAAAACAGTTTTTATTAATTATATGTATATATTGGACAATACATGCTTGGAGAGCTTGATGGTTGGACTGCTTGATTCGAAAACAAAACAATAGGTTTCAATATTTTTTTATTCTCTTAAATTATCTGTAAAATAACAGTACCAGTACTTGTGATATTTAAACAATTAATAACAATATACACACAGATTTCAAAGGAGGTTATTACGTATATATCCTTAGATAATTTCCATCTGGTCCTATAGTATACTTTGGGGGTAGATGTGTATGATACCCTTGGATCAACAGAATCCTGCCATCAGAGCCCAATCTGATCCTACACTTACAATTACTATTTTTCTGAGAACAATAATAAATATTCTTTGCACGATTGTTCTGAGAAAATGTGTATTTATTGAACATGAGTAAAAGCTTCCCCCGCCGTGATGGAATCAGGTCGTAAGAGAAAGCTGAAAATAACAGTACCTATTTAATTAATACCGCTGATTTATTTGTTCACATTTACGATTGATACAAATATTTAAGAAACTGCTCACCGTTCTTCAAAGAACGGTACTCAAGTACCTAATATAAAAAAATAATGTCTTGGTATTTATTTTATCAAAAAATAAAAACGTATATCGTATTAACTAGACTAATAATCTAAAATTGCAATGGCTTTAAGGTTCTTTAACCAATAGGTTAAATGAGACCCTATTACTAAGACTCCGTTGTCCGTTAATTCGTCTGTTCGTCTGTCTCTATCTCATGAACCGTAAACAATGACAATAGAATTTTTCACTGTTGCCACTATAACAACAAATACTAAAATACAAAAATTAACACTAAACATAAGTATACTTGAAGTATATAATAATACAATTCTTAAATGATATATAGATTGGTTTTTTGTACATAACGTTCTGCTTCTACTGAGCCTATTATTATTATTATTATATACATATATGTTTTGGCCATTTATTTGTAATAAAAGTACGTTCTATCCGCCATAATTCCAAAATTAAGGTAGTAGATAAAAAATACAATACTTATGTATAAAAATAAAACATTTTTATTCATCACACTTTATAAAATTCACCATCGTTAGCAACAATATAATTGGGTGGACTATGTGTATGTCTCACATTGACTCTGATCAATTCGCCTTCTTTATTAAACTTAACATTCGCGTAACATCCAGATTTCTTTTTCGAACAATAGAAATTTCTAGATTTTGAATGCATTCTATAATAAGTATAGGTGTCCAACATGAGCAACTGCTGTCTACCTTTGCGTGACCGTATGAAATAATAATCTGGAAAACAGAAAATTTGATATTTAAAAAAAATATTTACATAACTAGGTACTAAAGAAATCGATGGCTAGCCAACATTAATATCATTAGTCAGCTTATAAATCTTAAAAGTATTACGGAATGTATTTAAATATATAATTTAAAATATCACTTTGAATGCAACTCTTTAACCGGATTTCTATTGACTACTAGTGAGTCTAACCGTGAACACGGACTGCTGCAAAGAGTTCGAAACAACATATCATCTCATCAGGGGCACGGACCTTAATTATTGCAATTTATTAAAGAAAACGGCATCTCAAGATCGATCTCAAGATGGATCTAAGACTTTGCTGAGGAATGTAAAGTAAAGTACACATGCATATACCCACACGAGTGCTTAGGGTACTCAAATAAACAATGTTCCCGCATGCAGTTCTAATAATATATACTGGAAATAATATCACATTATATTATTATAAGTTATACTCTTTATACTGAGAAAATATTAGTAAAATTGATAAATAATACAACACTTCGAATTCTGCGCTCTCATAACACCGAGCCATCCACAAAACTACGTACGCATTTGAACTGAAAATTATATAAATCCGTCATTTTCTATATAATTTTGATATTAATATTACGATTTCAGAATTCTATCTATTCTATTAATATTACGACTTCAGAATTCTATCTATTCTATTAATATTACTGCAGATACGTAAAAATATAAAAGTGCTTAGTATCTACATATTATATTACACAACATACTTAACAACTTACGCTAAACACGTACAAACATTCAATAGCATCGCATGCTCGCACCTCACAATTATGGCACATCGGTTTAAAATTCGAAATAACGAATGCCACGTTATCAATTTTATCTTATCACTAACGTCGTTTAGAGCTTAGCAGGGTAGGTATTTTTGTAGGTACTGATCGTATAAGCCAGCGGTTATTTTTGTATTGATCATACATACAGGTATAAAGGCCATTTACCTAACCACGCAGTCACTAGAATGACGGAAAGAGGAGAGAGTGTGATGGCACTATTTTCTGTTTCTATCTACATTGTGAATGTGAAGGTGTAATATAAATTTACGGTACGTATATCACACGCGAAATATTTGGCTTGAATTTACTTAAAAAAAAGTGTTATATTTCTTATTAGAGTTAATTTATTTTTAACATTTTATTAAGGAATAATAAAAGCTTGTTATTAGAAATGGTTTTTTCTTAATTTTTTTCTTTCTTTTATTTTTTTAGCTATATTTCACAAATATTTATATAACACTGGATTCATAGTAGGGATAATTATTAGTCTGTATTTATAAGTGAAGAGGTTTTGATAAGCAATATTAAGTAAAATTTTAAAATGTATTATATTATAAAATAATTAATTATATAATATGTCTTAAAAAATTTAAATACCAATTTATTTTTTCCATTTTATTTATAAACAGCATACCCTAAATTTATATGTAATATATAGAATCATATATACAATATTTTAAGGCCAGTCACAGGGGCACAAGCGTACAATTGTAAATGCACAGGTTGTGGGTTCGATTACCACACAAGGAAATGGAATATTTAATTTTTCCTCACTCTGGTATTGAGGTAAAAGCTGGTCATTGAGTTCTGCCAGTAGTACACTATATACATCCAAGTGACAAACGGAAGGGTCTTAATGGAAACAAAGTGTTTTTACACTAGGTTTCCAGGTTCTGCTTACCATGCTACAGTGAGGGATGTGAAATGACAATAATTTAAATTGATACTAATACAAAAAAAAAACGTAATAGAAAACTGAAAATTAAGAGTGCTCAAGTAATTGATTGTCATTATTAATATTAATAATGATAATCAATTATTTTTATACCAAATTTAATCCAATATAATTGGAGTTTGAGGCCATTATGGTGCAACAGAAGTGTTTAACTGTGTTGCTTGTGAGTTCGATCCCCAACTCAGGGAATTGATTATTTTAATTTTACAAGACAAAATGTTGCTTTATGTTCAGCCAATCAACATGGAATATCTCAAAAAATAGCCAGAAAGTGGAGAATGATATGTGAAGACACTTTACACTTTCCTCTTCTCAAGTTCACTCTGACCGCCCTTCTATATTTATGTAGGATACAATATGAATCATTTTGTTACACTTTCATATAGTTCCCGAATTTGTCTCGCCGATAATCAGCTGGCCGATGTGCATGAATTAGTGAAGATTTCAAAAAATCTTTATGGTTAAGAGCCATTTTAATAAAGGCATGACAACCTTTATATCTTTTAGAGCAATACCAGAGTATTGAATTCTTATTTCGGCCATCTTTCCAATATGTATAGCCGTCTAGCATTAATATATGACCTTTTCTCGCCGGTAAGTATACAATGCGGCCTGAAAAGAGTTTTTGTTATAACAAGTGTTTTTAACAAAAATGAAATAACTATATTAAAATATTATATAAAGGTAAATGGAATTGTTAATAATACAATAATTCCTGTACTTGCTTCGTACTTTAATAAAGGTTCTTGACTTCTACAGTAAAAACTAGGTTTCTTAAGAATTATGTGAAAAAATTATAAGATATCTATAAATAATAATTTACTTTTACTTTTATGAGTCTCTCATCTTATTGTAAGAGTACGATTTTACAGCCTATAATAGTAAAATGTACTTATATTACTATATATACATATCATTATAAGAATTAATATTAGTATAGCTGATAATTTATTTTTTATCTATCTTATATATAAATAAAATTCAGTGGACTGTATATACATATATGCTTAGCATAAATTACTTAACTAAATTTAAAATTTTGTTCTATATCTGTATACATTAGCTTACATATATCTATTTAAATAGAGCACATAGCCTAATTACGAATAATAAGTGTTACAAGATATTAGTGAGCCTTTCATTATTATTTGACACAATAAAAAGCATGTGCCGAAGAAAACATTGCAAAGCCATCTGAGGTGGCCAAACTTCAATAGCAATAAAACTTATTCTAGGCACTTACCTTACTGCCGCCTTTTCATGTACCCTTCCAACATCATGGTATTCTAACGCAAATCACTTTTACACTTCCACAGATCACTAAAATTCACTTTTTCAACTTAAATTTTATATATTATTTTTATAAAACGCAGCAAACAAAACATTTAACAATTGACATTGATGTATAGGTTAGAATACATAACTTTTGCAAAACACTCCACTAATCACTTAGCTCGCACAATATAACTAAATTATCACATTTTGAACCAAAACAAAGTTAATAAACTACAAATATATTTTGAAAAATGCGTTTTAAAAATTATTTGTAAATATATATTCATAGTTTTTGACAATTCTTAACAACAACTAGTGACGTTGCTGAAGCAACGGTTACCGTATTTTTTTGTTAAACAACAGACAAGCTTAAAATTTTCGTGTTAGTAGTACATTTTTTTTATAATAATTTAAAGTAATAAAAAATATTAAGACCATTTATTATTTTAACTTTCTACGCATATTAAAGATAAATTGATAATTCAGTTACCAAGTTATATTTGTTAATCATTATCGTTAAATGATACAATGAAAAAAATGTAACGCACATCCCCACGTAGTTGACGTTTGTCGACGCTTAAAAATAACCTATAATATATTGTTTATTTTCACAAAATTATGGAATTTGCCGCCCTACATTATAACATAAGTAATTCATATAAAATAACTTACGTGAAATATTCTGCAATTATGTTCTTAAAACGTGCATTTAACGCTTGATTGATAAAATTTTCCTATTTATAATTATTAGTAGTATAAATGGTTTTAGTGCTTATCTTTATAATTTCTTATTAATTAGTTATTGGACTATTTTGTGAATAGTTTAAAATAATTTGTTTGATATACAGTGATCGATAATGGTATATAAAAATTGTGTTTTATATTATTTGTTGAAATGGCGGGAAGGATAAGTTATCATAGATTTCAGGTATGTACTAACGTCTTTAATTAGGTTTTAGTATTTTTAGATATTAATACTGTTTGAGATACTATAACTAAGATTAATCTTATCTTTATATTTATTAAATTTAGATAAAAGACAAAACGTTGAAAGCATATTTATTTAGAATATTAATAGAGGCAATAGTAATAATAGAGACTCACAAGGTTAGACTATTTTTAAAAAATATATGATTATAATTTTTTTTTTTAAATCACTTTGTCATTTTTATTTATTTTACTTCTAAAGAAGTATACTTACACTTCTCACATCTTTCAATAATTTCAATTTAGCCTTTTGTACTACAGCAAGAAAATTTAAATAACTCTTCCACTGACTAGGAGAGGTTGATCTTACAAATCATCAGTTAAATAAAAAAAATGTATAATTAACAGTAAAGTTGTATAATAAATATTGACTGTTACATTAAAGGAAAAGATGTTTATAACAAGAAATCAAAGCGTAATAATAACAGAGTGACATTTTTCTATAGTGTTGACTATGTGTTCATCTAATGGCCTCGGTATATTATTCTATAAAGTATATTTATTTCATTTCAAGGCATTTTTTTATAAAATTGCCTCTATCTCTGATATTCGTTAAGTTTTGAATATATTTGAAATTTGTGGCTGACATGACGCAGTAAGACTGTAAACTTGATAGTTGTGGGTCCAAAGTCCCCACGCGAGGGAATGTCTATATTTAAAGTCTTTGATGTAAAGACATCAAATAACTCATAATTAATGAATGTATGTATTTTATTTTCAGGTATGTCACATTAATATGGTATGATTTTTTTTTATTTATGCAAAATAGATGAATTTTCCTTGCTTTATGAAGTAAAATAATGATTGACTAAAGTAAAAAAAAACATGTTTATTTGTAATTTACATCAAATAATTATTAAAAGTATATATATTTTTGTTCTTTTTAATAAACTGTCAACATATGTTGAAAGTTTATAAAAAATGATTTTATTTAGGTATATAGCAAAAGTAAAGAAAGAATTATAAAATTTATGTGAAGATAAATATAATGTTTTCTTATAATTTATATTGATGATAAGGAAACAAAATAAAAATTACCTATTTTCATTTATTTTACTCATTATTTTTATTTTGTTAAAAAAGCACCGTGGACCAAGCATCTGCAGTCTCTATCTAAACAAATAATAAAAAAAATATTTTTTTTCATTTTACTTATTTTTATTGTATGCATTGCATTATTTTTATTGTATTAAGACATTAAGATCTCAACTTTCCTTTCATTTAGTGCTCATTTATTTTAATCTATAGATACATACTTAAGTATATAATATTCTTTTTTTTGACACACATGTACTGTAATGATAAAACACTATTTTAAATTCTATTTTAAAGGAAATATAAGTTTAATACTAGTTAAATTTATAAAAATTGTGTTAATCATGTAAATTTATAAAATTTATAAGATATTAAGTGGGTAATTTGTCACTCGATGTACATAGGCACAGTATTTTAGTTATTTTTATTCATTAATTTGATTTTACTATAATAATAAGTAAAGAAACAAAAGAAGACAGAAGAATAAGTTATATATATTTTATATCCTGTATAATAATATTACCTTCACTATTTATTAATTCAACTCATTCCTATTATTTTATTTAAGTTAAAATTTAGAAACACCTATTTGACGACAATATTGAACAATTTTCCTTGATAATCTCACCATTTCTACAAAGATATAGAAGAAAAATACCAGATTTAATTGTATTTATTTAAACTTTTTTTAAATTATGTATTTAAAATAATAAAAATTGTATTTTGTTATGTCACGTATGGTATTCCTTACAGTTGCTCTCATCATACCATCTCGTAAACATTCGAAATACTCTCAAGGGCTACTACTGTATGAAGGTTATACATATTCTATAAGAAATTTAAAGAAATCAGGTACATATTGGACTTGTTCCAGTCATCATAAGAAAGGTTGTAAAGCTAAATTAACAACTATTGATAGTAATAATACAACTAGAGTTATTGAAATATGGACTATACATAATCATCCTCGACCAGATGTTCGTGTTCCTAGTGAAATGATTATATTGAATTGAATGTACATATATTTTATATTTTAATTTTGTTGTTATAAATATGTTATTAAAATTAAGCTTTACATTTTGTTTTTTTAACAGACATATGTATATGTTGTTGCTGAAGATCATGTTGTTTGGTCTTAATATTGCATTATGTTAATTACATTATCATGTCATTAATTACTGCTGCATACATTTTATTATATATTTTTTATTTTATTTTAATAAATATAAAGATATTTTAGCATTTGATTTAAATAGCCATATGGTAATGTTTTATAGAAAAGTATTACAGGAGTTGTAAACAGATATTTGTGCTCAAAATAGTGTTAGTAAAAATGGTATTTCGTGGTCACATTATTGTAAAGAATGCACAGCTCAAGTATGGCTTTCAAAGACGGTGCTCTAGTTAGTATCAATTCTACCCACACTCATTAACCCCTATATATTATGTCAGTAGTAGAAGCAAAGTTACTAATTAATATTCTATTATGAAGATGGCTTAGTTAGTTTATCTTATTTGTTATTTGAGGAAAGTATAATAAAAAACATTTAAGTTTTCAATATTATTTTATTTTAATTAAAGATAATTGTGTATTTTGATTTAAGTAACTATATTTACACAACTAATCTTCAATAAACAATTATGATAATGTTTTGCAGAAATACACTATATAACATCAAGGAGAGGTAAACAGCTGTTAGTGCATGAAGAATATGTTTTTGCTCGAAATAGTGTTAGCAAGGCTGGTATTTCTTGGTCATGCTCATCGCGTGTTTCCAAAGAATGCAAAGCTCAAGTATGGCTTTCGAACGAGGGTACTCTACTTGTTATAAATCCGAACCACACTCACGAACCCCCTGTATATTATGTTAATAATAGGGGCCAATATATCAGGACAAGTTATTGACTGTTTTATAGTTGTTAATAAATATATTATCTTTTGAAAACTTGCTTTTCCGTATACTAGAAACAATTTTACTAGTAACTAAATATATGAATGTAAAAGACGTAAAGTAGTAATATAAGCAAACAAAAAGATCAAAAAGAGGTATAAAAATATCTTTTAAAATTATATAATTTATAGCTTTTTAAATCGTTCAATAAATTACACGTTATTCCCTATTTTTAGGACCGATATATATAAATTGTAGAAGAGGTAAAGGCAAAGTTATATTATATGAAAATTATACTTATTACAAGACGAAAGAGGCCAAGTACTGTTCATCTTGGGTGTGCACATCCCGTACATCTAAACACTGCCGAGCGAAAATACGTGTTACAGTCGAAGACACCATCACTGACATGGGTATTCGCCATAGTCATGTGCCTCCTCAGTTTTATATAAGCCCAACTGGACAATATATTCGATTTTAAAATATAGTACATATTATTTAGTTTAATATTAATTAGTTGGTTAAGTGGAATTAGAGGTTGTAGGTTTTATATCCACTCGAGGAAATGAAATATTTTATATTTTCATTTCCTTGTAACAAGGCAAAGCGCGGC
>FAPP01023348.1:920-15373 GCA_001485965.1 Heliconius ismenius | reverse complement strand
ATCGATCTCAGAATTGAGAGCGATTTGTAAATATGGGCCTAAGTACTGTATATATGTTTACATCGTCGATATGCAAAATAAATAATTATAAATACAATATAAATAAGCCCCAATGCTGTTAACAATTTAAATAAGTATACGCATTATCAAAATGCATTTTTAGAACTGGATATATTTATAAAATATTGTAGATAATTAATAAATGTTGTAATTGCAAATCTAGTCAATAGTACTGACCTTTATATCATAAATTATGAATCTCAACTTTTATACTCGCATTTGGTATGTACTTACAAATAACAATAAAATATTCAATGAAATGTTTGTCCTGTTTATTTATTACCTAATTCATTAAACTGTCTTCTGTTTTTTTATCAAATTAGTTTCCGCTCACTGTCAATCTACTTTTTTCTCTTTTTAATCTTTTCTCTCTGCCTCTTTGGAAATCCCAATGTATTATATTTTTATTTACTTTCACGCCTTAATAAGTAAACAAATGTAAGTAAATTCAACAAATTATATAGGTACAATAAAAAAACTTTACTATTTAATATCACTCTTTATTGATTTTAAAAAAATATTTATATTATACATTCATGTTTTAGAGCCTATAAACTTTATATGATACAATGATACTAACATGATAAGTCTGCATCTTCGTTAAGAACTCTTTACTTACCGTCCATTATGTTTAAATCTATAAATACGAAGCCAAAAATATATTTTATATCTAACGTTCTCTTATCAATGAATGTAAAATTATAGTTTATTAAAATCTATACAATTTTTGATGTACACTTTACAAAGTATTATTAGGCCCTAAGTACAGACGTCTAAAAATAAATAACTCAGCACAATTCAAAGAAAACAATTGGAAATAAAAATTCAAAATTCAAGTTAAACTCACCAACAGCGATAGAAATAGTTAACAATAAAAAATAGTGGTGTCATTCGACGAGAGTGTTAAGAGAAATTTTTATGTCATATATTTTTTTACATTACTTATTGCAATGAGTCACGTCCCTATAAGAAACTCTCGGACACTAGCTACATATTAAGATTAAAAAAAAGTTATATTAAAATAATAAAGAATGTAAAAACCTGGACAACATTGTGGACCTCTAGATAAATATTATTATGCATTGATAACTAGATATGGTGAATCCATACACAGCCGACGTACCCCATTTATAATTTCGTCTTATAAAAAAAACGTCTTTGTTTTCACTACTGAAATACACCTAATGTTGTAACTTATAAAGTTATCGATGATCATGACATTGAATTACTATATAATTTCAATAATAAATTATAATTTTACCAAGCTGGTAAGTCTAAAATTTTTACTATACCCAATTTTAACATTCCCGAGTGCTAATCATATTATTCTTAAATCTAATATAGAAAATAGGAATCTGCAATAAAACGTCGATGTTTCGCTACAGTCAGTGGTAGTAACTAGATTATGCAACTTTCATTATTAGGTCACCAAGTCACCAGAATAGCAAAAACCATTCAGTTTGTTTTGAGGGTTAATTGAGTTTTCATATTTATTTCAAAAAAGTACAAAAAAAATGTACTGGAAATATTTACCGATCATAAACAATTTATATGGTACAACACTAGTGGCTTTGTGTTGTATATGTTATATCGAGTGGAAAATAAGGTTAATCATGGACGGAGAACCCATGATGTGCAAAATACGTATCTACTTACTTAAAAATTCACTGGTTTTAACAATTAATGCTACACCATGGATGATATTTTCTATAAAATTGTTGAACATAGTAAAACTTTAGTAGACATTAAAATACAATAGAACTAATAAAGGAAATTATATTATTAATCATTTACATAGGCCTTAGAGAAGAAATATGGAAACTACAAGATGATTGGTTAATACATACACACATGGAATGGAGTCAAAACACTTACCGCTACAAGCACCAGAGGATTTAATGTTATTTGAAGATATTATCATCTACATAAATGCTACATTGAATAGATCTACATACTAACTATATTGAATTCATTTGGACCTAGTTATTAAACATCAAAAGTCAATTGCAGATTCCAAAATATTAATATCATAAAAAATATAATGACTCTTTTAAACAAAATATAAAACAATTTCTATTATGCATTCGAAAACAATAATTAAATTATTTTGACAAAACAATACACAACATAAAATATGCAAAAATAAAACATGGACGTAAATTAACCAAATGTGTAAGAACAGTTGAAGGGGTAAAACTTAATATTAAAAAAATCACACCATACAAAACTACAATTGAATGTCATAACTATTACACTCAATATTGAAATATAATATAATTTTATTAATTCGCTAATAATAATTTTAAGTATCATGTCATATGTTTATTCACCCTTTGAAATGAAAAGCATCACAAATCAAAACTTGTATGAACCATACATAAATAAATATGAAAATTGGAGGCAAGATAATGTTTTATATTATTTAAAAAAAATAAAACTACTGTCTTTTTTATGCCTTCTAGAAATAAACTGTCATTTCTATGGGGCCATATATAAATTACGTCACACGTTAAAAGGGGTCATGGGGGTCAACAAAGTGTGTCATTGTCACAAATATGACCAGCTAGGGGTTGACCCTAGTCAAAGCCAAACCATGAAATTCGTGTGACGTAATTTAAGTATGGCCACTATTGACATGTGACACTTTTCGTTTTATCCCCATTGATTGTAGTTTGTGAGTGATGTGAAGTGCATTGAGCTAGAGGGTAGCAGAGACCCGGGCCACTATCACACTCACTGATCCTTGCGGGCTTTCTTTTTGCTCTTTTTAGATACTTTAGCATCTGTCCAAGTATCTGTAAGAAAAATATTTTGTTATTTATTTATAATTATGGAATAAATATCAAAATATCTGGCATATACTATTTGTATGTGTTATTATTTTGTTCGTTGAAGTAATCACACTGTATTCGCACATATCAACGACACAGAGGAAATCTAGAACAAAGACACTTCTACGCACCAAAACTTCTACACATTGCATGTTAAATGTCAAAACTCAACACAACACTTAGTTTTTTTTCTAGATTCAAATGGAATGGGAATCAAACCCCCAACCTGCAAGCTGAGTCAGTCGCTTGTACCAATGGGCCCACGATGACAATAACATAAAACAATTTCTTACAACTAATCAAGTAACCAGTTTACTTCAGAAGAATATAGTTTAGTATAAAGAAAACAGCAATATATTGATGGATTTGGCAGGCACAATATAGATATAATAAACCTGCTATATATAATATCATTCAAAATATCATAACCAAGGTACTAGGTACAGGTTTAACGGTATATAATATAAAATACCCGCAATTGTATATAAGACTTAAAATGAACTTTTCCATAGGAATTATGAGAAATCTTGTTTAATTGTTTGCTGCACTCCCTAATTGTTAATTATTTATATGTTGTTAATTTATATAAAGTTATTTGTCCTCTCACCTCCAAGCTCATCAAACACAGGGCCTGCTGGTTTATCTTCTTTTTTCTCTGATTCAGAGTTGTCCTTCTCTTCCTTTATGTTGTTGGCAAGTATTGGAGCCTAAAATAAAAGAAATCAATTATATTTTGAATTTTGAAATATTAACCATTTTACAAAACATGCATATTTAAATGGAATATGTATGAAATGTGCATACATATGTTGTTAATAGTTATGTAAAGAATTACCATGCATGCCATTTTTACTTAAATATAGAGAAGTAGTCAATGGACAATATCTTATAGGTTTTGGTCATATTGCTAATTTCATACAATACATGATAAGAAGTTTACTTTTTTCTTTACAGACTGAAAGATGAACAGACACACAAACAGATAGATTGACGGAGACAACAAAGTGATCTTTTTCTTTTGAGGTATGCCCCCTTAAACTAAAAATGTAGGCAACTGTAATTTTTTCCGGTAATAATATATGACTTGTAGTTATTGAGACTATTGACTTGTTAAAAACAAGCAAAATCTGATCATGTAATGAGATAATTTATGGTGTGTGGTTACATCAAGTAACAAAAGATGTGGTATAATTGTAAAATTACCTCAACAGCCTTCTTCTTGCTCTGTTTTTCCTTATTTTCTTTCTTTTTGTTGCTTCTGAGATCTTTTACTTCGGGTATTTCATTTTCATTGAGATCTTCAGATATACCCTGATCCCTTTGTTCTGCCTAAATAATAAAATATAGCATTTAATAAAATCTAAACTAAATCTGTGGGAGTGAATTGTTTTCATTTCCTCACTTAGTTAAGAAGACAAAGAGCAGCATTGAATACCATCATTCAACAATATGTCTTGAAAATTTTACTTAGACTGGAGAATGGAGTTTCTTAAGAGTAGGTTACTCTGACTGTGATATGTTTAATATAATACAAAGCTAGAAAAAATATAATAAAATGTAAATCTGTTCTGTATAGTTAAAATAATTTTAACCTTTTAAGAAAATTAAAAAATATATAAATAGTTGTTTTTATATAGATATTAATTTTTTTTATTATGCAATAAATATATCTCTTTACTATATAAGAGCCAAATGTGGTGGAGCGGGGAGAGTATCTTACAAAAATCATAAAGGTTGTATGTAGGTTAAATCCCTACTTGGGAGAATGACTATATATAAACTCATTACATTCCCTGATCTGAGAGATGAAATGGTGCTTTGAGCTCTGCCACTTAAAATATCATATCTCCAGAAATAACCCTGAGTTAACTCTAGAGTCTGCCTACCCTGTTATATGTGATTTACAGTGTAAAGCTATTTTTTTTAATATACCTCTTTAAGAACTCGTTGTAGTTCCTCTACTTGAGCTTGTAAAGCTCTGGCTGCATCTTCACTCACTCCTGGCCCCTCAGCACTTAATACTTTAATCTTGTCCCCTGAACCCTCAGCCGGACGAGCAGCTTCAACATCTGCTTCTTTAGCCTTCTTCTTATTCTTCTTAACAGGGCTCTCTTTCTTTTCCTTTTCTTCTGGTTTCACAACTTTCTTTTTGTCACTTTTCTTGGGCACTTCTTCCCACACCCCTTCATCAAAGTCAACAGGTTTCTCTGCCTCTACAGCACCCTTGTTCTTCTTACCCTTTTTAGCCTCAACTGGGGCTTCTTTCTTTACGATTTTGGGTTCAACTCTTTCTTTAGGCTTGGGTTTTTCAACTTCCTTTACTTTCTCCTCTTTTTTCTCCTTTGAAGGAGATTTCTTGGAGCTCTCAGATTTTGCTTTGGCGTCATCCGAAGAAACGCGGTTAGGAGAAGATTTCTAAAATAAAAATATTAATATTGTTACATTCTAATATATTTAATTTTTTTACTTATTAGAACATCTACAGGATTTAAAATACTTCCTTAAAACATCACAAACACAAAAAAGCCCTACAATAGATTATTTTAGATATTTTATAACAAACATATGTTTATGAGTTAAAAATAAAACCAGCAGCAGGTATAACTCGCAGGTGAATAATATGAAAAATCTGTTACCTTCTCCTTAATTTTTCTCTTCTTATTGGATGATTTCCTGTCATCGGCAACCAGCGGTAATTTATCGAATTGCGGTTGTTCTGCTGTGTGAAATCCGAATATAAATACGAGCGCAGCACATACTAAAACAACCGCTACAGCTGCCGCAGGAAATAGAAACTGGGTATTCGACACTTGCCTTAATAATTCCATCTTAAAAATTACTTTCGTAACAGTCGTAACTTTACAGTCCACATAAAAACGTTTCGATAAGGTATGATAGTGTCGAATAAATTAATTCCCAAGTGATAAAAGCAGACACGGATACATGATGACGCGGCTGTGACGTGCCAAATTCGCGACCTGTTAGGGTGGCCATAACAATATTTACATAAATGTTTAAATAGAATAACAAAGTCTTTATTAATGTTTTATTAGCATAAAATTATTTTTATCAATAAACTACTGATTAACTTGTATAGTTGAAAAGTCAAATTACTATTCAGTAAAATAATTGATATAAATTATAAAATTTATTACTTAATCTCGATATTTACAAAAATAAACATAATATTATTACAAACATCCAGTTCTGAACATAGCAAATGGTAATATTTTGTTACTGTATCTATTACTAGTTACTTATACTAGTTAATATTCTTAGATTTTTCAGTCAGAACTTTTAACTTTGAAAATTAGCAATAAAGATGAAATTACCAAATGTTGCTGCCTAATAAAATTATATTTGTCTTAAGCTTGGTCTTCACGCATTGGTATTATTAAATAGCAACATTTTACTTAGATTTTTTATTCTCTTCACTTCACAATCTCGCATCCTTCATTTGGAGGTTATATTTACATTTTACAATTTGTAATGTGTATGTCATAACCTATATCAATTATTTAATGAAACCGTGATTAATAACATACTTAACGATTTATTTTTAAAGATCTTTTTAAATTATACTTTATATTAAATATATATTATAATTGAATTAAAAACATGGGTAAAAAAAATAAAAATAAACGGAATAAAACCGAAAATGCAAATGATACTGTTAGTGAAGATAATGACAATATTGCTGAAAACACTAATGTTAATGACAATATAAATGAAGATGATTCTGTAACCACAAAGAAAGGTCTGAAGAGATCAAATGAGAACTATGACTCAGACTCTGATAGTGAAAAACCCAAGAAGCCTAAGAAAAAGAAAAAACAACAACCTGTTTCAGAAGAATCAGGTGGCAAAAAAGGTAAAAAATCTATAAGACAAATTAAAAGAGAAAAATTTGCTCAAAGACAAGCTGAAGCACAGGCGGTGGCTAAAGACCAACTTAAATCACAATGCCTTAACTACTTATCACAATGGAAACATGATAGGCAAAATTGGAAATTTATGAAGGCAAAACAAGTATGGCTTTACAAAAACAAATTCTCAACTCAGTTAATACCAGACTCAACATGGCCAGTATTTTTAGAATATTTTGAATCAGCAACAGGAAACATAAAAAATATGTTATTAAATGATGCCAATAAGATTATAAAACAAATGGACGATTGGACAGAATCACAAAACAAAGAAGGGTCTAATGAAAATGAAGAGGAAGGCGCAACAGAGGACCTTGGGAAACCTAATGACACAGTTTATAATAGAGCTAGAAGTTTAATACAATGTTTACAAGAGTAAAAATGCTGTTTAATTTAATAATTTTATTACAACTACCATAATTTTGATAACATCAACAATGTTTTAAGAGCATAAATAAATAATTTCAATATCTTATCAGTTTAGGCCTTAACCTTGACTTCAGCTTCTTCAACTGTAAATTGTTCAATCCATTTTCTCAATTTGTCTGTATCTTGCAAACCAACTAATCTCTGCTGTACTTTACCATTCTTGATTGCAACCAGAACTGGTACTGAGCTGACTTCATAATCGAGAGCTAAATCAGTTTGTTCATCAATATCAACTTTAGCTAGTACCACTTTTCCCTTATTTTCAGAAATTATTGATTCAAGCCTTGGTGTTAGCAGTCTGCATGGGTTACACCATCTGTAGCAATAATATTTAAAAAAATAAGTAAAATATAAACACATTTATATGTTATGTTAATAATTTATATATTTCCAAATTTTCAATTTTTGTGTGTTGAGCACACAATGTATAAAGTCAGGCAGGCAGGAGCGCATACACCCACTTTGCCTCCTACAATAAAAATAATTCATTCTATGTTCTTAATCAACTAATATTCATTATGTTCAACAATGATGAAGAGGATCCAAAAAATATTAGGTTTAAATCAAACAACATAAATTAAAAGTACTTTTATGTATATCTTTAAAAATGTAACAAACATGCAAAGGGAACATTTTTTTTTTGTCTTCCCAACTTTTTCAACAATTTATCGGGTTGCAGTTGATAGTCTGGATAACACCGGATCCATATAATCGAGACTTTACATAAAAGAGTAAGAGCAGGCCATGATCATGACAGTGAAACTTTTCTTTGCTTTTGGTGAAATGGGTAACAGAAATCCGACAATGGTTAAAAGAGGTATGATCCAGTTTCATATAATGTAATTTTCTGTGACGTGAAATAATGTTCATTACTTACGTTGCAAAAAAATCAACAACCACTGGAACTTTGCTGTTGATAACTTTATCTTTAAAGTCATCAGTGCTTTGGATTTTGATAATATCATTTTTAGGGGAAGTGACTGAAATATTTCTTGAAACTAGAGGTCTGACAAAATAAGGACTTCTTAATAACAACGCAGTAGTAGTACGTCCAAACATCTTGCTTTTCTTGTTTACGCAATTTTATAACTTTTGGCAAATAAGAATTGCTTATTTATTGCGCGACCCAGCTCTAGCAAATATACTAGATGTCAAAGTCAAATTTGGTTATTTAAAATTTGCGCATAATTGTCATAGACAAACAGAAAACATAAAATAATTATTAAAAAAACAAAGTAACAAAGACATTTTATATTTTGAGAGCTAAAAATTTCAATATGAAAAATCTTTAAAGCATATAATTCTAAATTGGACGATAAGAAAATAGAACATTTCTACTGTTTCCCAGTTTTTCATTAATCAACTATCGGTAAATGTATGACTACATATAACTTGGGGTAAATGCAATATTACTTACATACATAATTAACTTATAAAATGAAACATGGCAAAATAAATATTTATTTTTACTGACCAAACACCATTGAGCTTCATTTAGTGCACAGTAGAAACTCCATTATCTGGCCTATCAACCGCGATTATTATTTATACAACCTACTTCAATGAAACCTAAGAAAATATATATGTCCTTACATGCGTACGTAATTTATATACATGTGTATAAATCGTATATTGGGAAATGTTAATAATTTATTAATAAACATTGATTTTCGTTGATGTGTACTTGTTACTTTTAATAGACATATTACAACTTTACGATACATATGCACATAACTTTTCTTCATACATTCGATTATCCGAATGACTAACGACAACAATCAGTCCGGTTAATCGAGTTTCTACTGTACCTTTAAATTGATAATTTTTCCACACGCCTAAATGACACAAATCAGTATCAGTACTTACATAAATATAATTTACTTTTATCTATAATCGACCAGAATATGTCTTTTTGACGTCTTGTAGTTGCACGCAACGCGACAGTGCCAACAAATTTTAATTCATGTAACAATACTGGAACATATTTTAAGATGTATTCTAGTGACGATTACAATGAGGTGTGTAAAAATTTAAGTGTTACTGATAATCAATTAATTGTAAATTACTAGAAAAATAACCTAAACTGTAATATACACTAAGCATTTAATGTATATTAATTGTGAATTTTACCTTGCTTAGTTTTAATTGAATTATTTTATATATAACAATGTTGTTTTCTTTTTAATTACAAATGACGATTCAGTTATTATAGAGTTTAAAATAAATAACCTTTTATGATACAATTACAGGGGGGTTATGAGTCTTATGGGGACTATGAACCCCATACAGGCGACCCACAATATGACTTGGAGTATGATAGGTCATACTATCAAATGCCCGATTTGGTAAGTATAATACCTACAGAACCTAACTCATAAATACTCTTAAATAAATTTATTAGGTTTTAACATAATTTATTGACATTTTTAGGTCAAGAAATTTCTTGTATACTTTCGTAACATGATTACTGAGGGAATGACTTTTGAAATTCAAAATCTTTATGAAAATACATTCCCCAAGCTCACAGAACAATACTTTGAAAATACTCCATGGCCTGATGAAAAAGAAGTTGCACCAATTGTAGACAATGATCATGTAAGTAATTACTTATATGCCCTAATTTATTTAACTACATTATCTTTACATGTCACAAGATTTTTGTAAGACTCAGAGAAACTCACTTTGAAGATTTATATCTGGGAGTGTTAAAACACTAAGTTTCCAGGTTTCCCCTGCCTATAAGATAAAGAAGAAGTTATATTGATAAATTAATGAATCATTCTCATATGCTGTTTTTAAAGAGGCAAAAGTGATACTTTAGCAACTATATGAGATACTGCATGTTTAGTGGCAGTATTTCCAGATAGTGGAAAATGGAACTTATATCCACAATTATAGCACTTGCAGTGAGATGTATAAAAGATGTATATTTTACATAATATGGGTTTTATCTACAAATTTATACTTTCACAAATCAATTGATGATAAACTGCTCAAATTTGTCGTTTTATTTTTATAATAATACTGTTTTTGAAGTGAGAATCAGAGTGTTTTAACAATGTATCCTCAATGCTTACACTGCTGTGTAAAGCCAAAATATTTTTGAATTCTTATTATGATAACATTAGCATCAAATAATGAAGGACTTAATTTTTACATTTTACTAATTTATTATTATGGCCATATATTTATAACATAACAGTAGTTAGGTAGAGAACCTGGTGTTAAAAAGATCTGTAGTGTGAAGATAAACATATATGCACATTTTAAAGGGGCCCCTTAAACCTACACTTGGGTCCCAGGCACTCTCCAAACTCCTCTCTCTGCAACGCGATGGGCCTGGTGGGGCCTGGATGGCCATGGATGGGATAATTCTTCGTAATTTTGATATTTTTTGTGCAGGTATTCATGATCCTGTACAAGGAACTCTATTTCCGTGATATTTACGCTCGGGTGCCTGGTGGTCCAAAACCAGAGCAAAGATTCCTGTCATTCTACAATTATTGTGACTTATTCAACTATATATTGTCAGCTGAGACTCCTGTCCCATTGGAACTACCTGACCAGTGGTTGTGGGAGCTCATTGATGAATTTGTATATCAGTTCCAGTCTTTTGCTCAATATAGGTATGTAATACTGTAATATTACGTAATAAAAATGTGTATTTATTGGTTGGAGTAAATAATATCTAGCTCTATGTTGTGTAAATATGTACTTGTATAAAGAGCTATTTATAAAATATCTTATGTTAAGGAGATTCAAGAAGACTCACATGGGGTGTGACAAGGGGTAGTGGGGGATGCCAAATTTTTTTGACATTCTAACTTACTATATAAGTTCTAAGTATGAAAATATAATATTTTTTTAAACAAAACTAATTTAGAAATTGTTACCTCAAAATTTCATACAAATGGTGGGTTTTTTTAATATTTTCCTTTTCTCCCTCTGGTGTTGAGGTTTGCAATATGCGGTGTTAAGTTCCGCCATTTAACACGTAATGTTTCAGAAGTTTTTTATGTCTTCCTGTCCTTACACTAGGTTCCTAGTTTACCTCTGCATACCTTGCTATGTGCATGATACAGCGTGAAGCTGAAATATATATATTTCTTTAAATGTTATTTAGGTCTCGCACCTCCAAGTTGAGCCAAGCAGAGATAGAAAACTTGAATACTGAGAACAAGGCATGGAATGTTCTTTGCATTCTCAATGTTCTTCATTCACTGGTCGATAAATCTAACATCAAGCGGCAGCTGGAGGTAGTGTATCTGTTACTTTTAAACACCTAAATAGTAATTTGTTATACATTCATTTTTAAATGAGAAATGAACATAATTCATTCCCCCGATTTGTTATGTATGGGCATAAAATGAGCAAACTCAACTTCATGTATAATACAGTGCGAAGCTGTATTTAAAAAATAACAAATAATTTTTTGAAACATTCTGTGATGTGACATAACACCTATGTAAAAATAGTTACATTTTACAACTTGTAATAGTATCTATTTAATTCTAGTAGTATAGCCACTCAACATGCGATGTCTTGAATTCAGCAGCAGCTTTATCCTGCTTTGCATGATAATGTGTGAAGCTAAAAAAAACTATATTGACAGGTATATGCAACTGGTGGAGACCCTGACTCCGTTGCTGGGGAATTTGGCCGCCATTCCCTTTATAAAATGCTGGGGTACTTCTCCTTGGTGGGATTGCTCCGTTTGCATTCTTTACTTGGAGATTATTATCAAGCTATTAAGGTAAATGTAGGTTTTTTCGCTATATAGATATATTTACTATTAATATGGATTCTGGTATTGAAATTAACATTTTTAATTACTATTTGATTTGAATCTATATTTTTTAACATTTTTTAAGTGTTATTCTGTAGTAATGTTAGAACTATTTTAAAAACGCATATAAATTTGGCCGTAGACTTTTCGAAGCTCTTCCGACCACATAGCAATACATTCCTTTCAAACTATATAAAAATTCTTACATGTTTGTACAGATCTACTAACAACATAATTGAGTTGTAATAAGAATTGTAGTACATATTATGAAGTTTTTAAAAAGAAAATTAAAGAAAACTTTTTGTTTATCCTCTACAGGTGCTCGAAAACATTGAGTTACACAAAAAATCTCAGTACTCCCACGTGCCGGCATGTCAAATATCAACATCTTACTACGTGGGCTTCGCTTACATGATGATGCGTCGATACGCGGACGCTATTAGGACTCTGTCCTCAGCTTTATTGTATATGCAACGTACTAAACAGCTGTTCTCGTCCCGCTCCTACCAAAATGACCAGATAAACAAGCAAACAGAACAAATGTATCATCTTCTGGCTATATGCTTGGTATTGCATCCTCAGTGTGTGGATGAGTCTATACAGCAGGTTGGTTGGTTTTTGTTTTTTATTTGGGGTCACGTTGTATCTCGCATATAGCATGAAAATATTAAATCATTTGTTAACAACATTATTAACTTTTCTTTTTCCTACCCCCAGGTCCTTCGTGAGAAGAACTATCACGAGAAAATGTTCAAAATGCAATATGGGGACCTAGGAGAGTTCGAGAGCTGCTTCACGTTTGCGTGCCCTAAGTTCTTGTCGCCGTGCCCGCCGCCCATCGAACCCGGCTCCAACTACGGTCGCGACGCCGTCAAGCACCAGACGCAGGTCTTCATGGACGAGGTTAGTTTTACTATATTTTTATGTTATATGGTATACCTATTATACTATATTAATTTTTATCCTGGCGCTCCTGCGGGATCAGTATTTACTGCCGGTAGATAGATATGAAATAGTTATAATATATGATTATATTTTTTTATTAAACACGACAATTTTTTCAAGAAAATACATATAAAATCCTAAAAACCTTAAATTATTATTTGTTAGATACATTATTACTGTATACTGAATAGATAATGATAAAAATAACATACTAATTTCTCTTAAATAATATTAAATAAATAAACGTATAGGTCAAACGGGCGCCACGGGCGTTAGCCGCCAGTTGTACTAGTCTGCCAAAAAAAAATGTGGTGTCCACGCTGTTTGTGTTCGAATTTCCATGCATAGGTGCCCCTATTTTCTTTGTTGTATTTTAAATAACCCATTAACCAACACAGGTTCGCCAACAAAAGATGTTGCCAACAATCCGTTCATACCTGAAGCTGTACACCACTCTACCGCTGGCCAAGCTGGCCGCCTTCATGTCGGCGGCGCGCGGCGGCGAGAGGGACGCTGCGAGGGAGCTGGCCGCCCTCGCCATACACCTGCTGTGTTTCAAGCACAAGATGAAGAATGTGGTGTGGAGTAAGGGACCGAGCGGGCTGGATGGCAAGTTTCAGAGTGGTTCTGAGGTTGGTAATTTTTTTTTAAGAGCAACATAAACTTTACTTCTGTTCTCCAAAAAACCTTCTCTTTTGACATATGCTTTTATACTTGGGACTGTTGAGCTATTCTTGCCAAACATAATGTGTTGGTTTAAATAATATGCCCATATTCATATTTATGATAGATTCACTGGCTTGGAGGGTTTTGAACTTAATAAAATCATCATTATATGTGGATTTAAAGTGGATGCTGTTTAATATTTTATAATATAATCCATTATATTTCAGCTGGACTTCTACATTGACAATGACATGATCCATATTGCGGATACGAAAGTGGCTCACCGCTACGGCGACTTCTTCATCCGCAAGCTTCTCAAATTCGAAGAGCTCAACAGAAAATTACACCATATTAAAATTTAAATCTATGCAATTAGCAAAAAACTTTGTAACCACAATTTTTTCAAATAAAAAATATAAGTATAGTATAGAATTTTTAATTAAATTTTTGTTGCATAAGGTACAAATTTGCGATTTCTCTTATAAAATTTTTTGGGTTCAACAATTTTAATAGTTTCCCTTTGAACAGGAGTTGGCTGATTCTCCATAAATTGTTTCCAAGGATGTTCTTGAATCAAGGCTTCATTTACGTTTATTTCCTCTAACCATTTACTGTATATATTGTAAAACCGTTTATAAGCAGCTGAAAATATAGGACTATCCCGGTTTTCTACATTGTTCTGCAACAAACAATAACACATTTTTTTCAAGTTGTAATGGTAACAAATGAATAAGAACTATGTTAAAAATGTTATACGTTTTTTAGGGTAAAAAGGTAAAAACAACACATTTATGTTATGCTCTTTATTTA
>FAPP01023334.1:964-11400 GCA_001485965.1 Heliconius ismenius | reverse complement strand
AATGTCTATACAATTATATGTACGAGTACTTTATATAAACTCGAACACCTACTAATTTGCTTTTTTTAACCCACGGGGAAAAATAATTAATATAAAAAAATTAAAAATCTAAAGATATAGGTAAAAATATTCTTACATTGTGCTTACTCTGTGTTCTAACCCAATGAAATACTGTATTTCTAAGTTTTGTATCCAATCCCTTTTCTTTCATAGCTTGTTGTAAGGTTTGTTTGAAGTCTTCTTTTTTAACATTAGGAGACGATACTAGTTTCTGTTCATAACGAAATCCATTGTCATTATGTAATAACAATTATAATTTTACTATTAAAATTAAACTTACTTGTATATCACTATAAAATGATTTATAAATCGAGAGACTCTTTATTTCATCCGCTAATTTTACAGCCGTGTGGTGAATTGTGTCTTCTTTTAAATCCTCCATATTTACGAGGCCAATGTTTGTTTGAATTTTGTAAAATCATAAGAAACGAAAGTATGTTTACTATTTGTAAAAATATATTTCATTATGAAACTATTAGTAGTTTCTTAGGCAACGAATCAACATATTTCCTTTTAAAAAAATCAATAAAATTTAATTTTCTATTAAATTTATTATTCCAAATAATATGTAATGTTGGATTATTTACAATAATATTATGTAATCGTGCATAAAACATAAAAAACTGAAATAACATAATTTATTTCTTGAAATCAGTGTTAACAGAGTAAAAAATCGTAAAAAAGGTTCCTTTCATTGAAAAGTCAACACTCATTATTCTTCCCTTTTCTAGCTAAATATAAAAGAAAGAGATAACAAAACAATAGAACACTATTTTGACAATTGAAATTTGCTTATTTTATTGAGTCAAATTCAAGAGAGTGTTATTGCAGTTTTTACGCATCTCATTTCTAAAACAAAGAAGTAACAAGCAAAATTATAAAATGGGCAAAATCTTCTTGGATCACATTGGTGGAACCCGTCTATTTTCTTGTGCAGCTTGTGATGTGGTGTTAACTAATCGCTCTGAGTTAATAAGTACCAGATTTACTGGAGCGACAGGTCAGTTGCCGTAAAACAGCTGTTTTTTATATTATTGTTTAATATTGAGAGCGTAAACATAAATATGTAAATAGTCTTACTAGGAAACTGAATTAGGTAATAATTGAACAAGCATAATAAATTACGAACACATGTGATGCTATAAATATTACGTTATACATTTCTATTAAAGTTATTTATTACATGTAAATTCTTATATTATACATAATACAGCTTTATATTTTGTTATCTGGTTTACGTTGTTTTTAAGGTCGTGCCTTTCTATTTCACAAAGTTGTAAACCTAGTATACTCTGAAGTCCAAGATAGAGTAATGTTGACTGGTAGACATATGGTACGCGATGTTTCTTGTAAGAACTGCGCTACTAAACTAGGATGGGTGTATGAGTTTGCCACTGAAGAAAATCAAAGGTAAAATCACAATCACCATTTTCTCATACACTTATAAAACATTTGTTTTTAATTGCCCAAAACTTAATTATTCTCTATATGATATCCTTCCTCTTAATGTACAGCATCATATATATTTTAAACTTTAAAGTGGCTGATTTTCATATTTGGCAATGTCAATAGGGACTGGCAATAATGTGTTTTTATTTCTACTACCACTATATTCCTATATCTCTATCAGTTCATAATGTCATTCAAAATTTACTGCTACACTGGTAGATTATTTTGTACCTGTCATTGCAAAGTCGGGCCATTAAAAAAAACATTCGTTATTATATGGTGCAGACCAGCATTACATTTTATTGGCCTAGAAGAGAACCCACAGTCATCACATTTACAAAAGTGCTGCTGTCATATGCCAAAATGGGCTCAAGAATTTAAAATATTCTTATAGGAATCAAACATGTCCCATAGTTAGACCCAAGAAAAAAAATATTATAAATATGTAATTTGAATATTTTTCAGATACAAGGAAGGAAGAGTGATTCTGGAGCGAGCTTTGGTAAATGAAACAGAAGGCATCGAAGAAATTCCTGTCAACAGTGATGATTAGCATTTTCTTAACTTGCCTTATCTGAGATTAGAGATTAATTTTAATTATATAGCATGTAATAACAATAAACTTATGTGTTCAATTTGTTACTGCCTGCCCAATACATGAATATAAATATTTTTTATATAACATTTTAATGTTTAAACACATTAAGCTGTTATAATAATTTTCACTTTGATAGTTTTCTTATGTTTTCTAGTGCAAACCATGCATTATTGAACTAGTACGATTATTATTCTCTGATCTTTCAAAATTTTTAAATGAAATTGTGAATTAAAAAAAACTATCCAACAAGAAAGAAGAAATTAGATCTTAATTAAAACTATTACAATAACTATTGTAACTTGTAAGGATGACATTGCAGTTGAATAATTATAAAAAATACTGCTTCCTTCAATACAATAGTATAATTAAAGTCAATTAAAAATTTTCCCAAGTACCAATCAAATAAGATTGTTAACTAAGTAACAGATATAGAAAATTGTTAATACAAAATTGTGCTATTGTTTTTTTAATATTTTTTTATTGTGAAGTGAAAAAAATTGTATTATCAGATATCAATCACAACAAAGAGATCAATTTTTGTAAAAAAACTTTAAAAAAATATTATCTCTAATTATAATAAAACAGTAAAAATATTTAGTCTGCACATTTAGTATTTTTGACTGAAATAGATAGAGAGGGGCACGTAAAAAGAATAATAGAAAGCAACATTTTTTTTTAATTGTCTGTCTGTATCTATGGTCACGCTAATCTCCGAAAGTACTGAATCGAGTTACTTAAAACTTTCACCAATTGCTTTGTTTTAACTTAACTTAACATCTAAAGTTTGTTTCATCAAAATCATCTATTGTTTGGTTCATTAAAAAAAAGTTATCGGCATTTGAATGAACTGAACTCAAGGCACAAGTTTGCCTGCAAATATACTTAAAGCAATCCATATCTTTACTTATAATAAATCTGTATTTGTTTGTGATAAATCTGTATTTTTAACAACACATTTGACTGTCAGCCAATTCTGTTTATTAAATGAATAATCATGTAGTTCAAGCGGGCGAAGCAGCGGGGGGCCGCTAGTTATTGCTAAGAGTATTGGAGAGTATATTGCAGGTTCGATTGAAAATCTTGGTATGTTAATATTTATATAATTTTTGTTCTAATCTTATTGGGTAAAATATGAGTTGAATTAAATGTATTTAGATTTTTTTCGATAAATAATTTTAAATAATTTAAATGTTACAAAATGAGAAAATAATAAAGAATATCGTTCGAAATATATGAAGGGTTTAATAATATCGGTTATATACTATTGGTTTTCCTTTTCCAATGAAAAAAATTTGACATGCGAATTAGTAAAATTAGTTTCAGAATTTAGCTTTTTAGAGGTTAAAGAAGTAACTCAAAATTATATTAAAAAATCTTTAGAAGAAATAATTTATTTATTTAGTAGAAACTAGAAAGTGGGTTGAACGAGAAGATAAAGATAATTAAGAAATTGTATGTTTGTCTTGGAATTCGATAAATAAAAATTAGAATAATTAATTTTCTTTTATTTTTTTTATTTAGGGACTAATGCTATACGCAAGGGGGCATCATGCCCCGAGCGCTACTCCCAAAGGGGGAGTCGAATGGTCCGCAAAACTATTTAAATATATGTATTTTATTATATATTTAAAATTCATAATGTGCATTTGATTTAATTATGTACGGACCATTCATTTATAGCTAAACTTTACCTTAAGCCTTTATTCATTTATCAATTTGGGAGTATATTTAACATATGAAATTAAATGGGTTCGTCTGGGGGGCGCTGAAAATGTATTTTGCCCCGCGAGCGCGAGTTAAGCTCGCTACTCCACTGTCACCCATTTACCTAGAACTACTAGTAATTTATGTATTTACACTTTTAATTATACTTTCTTGAAATATTCGCCTAATGCATTTTCCGATACTAATCGTACAGGTGCACCTATTATTTTTCTTCACACATTATTAGTGTAGCAGGATAAGATAAATAATAATCATTATTGTACAATATCACATTTTATTCTTTATTATATTATTTAACACAACATATATCTTTTGCAGATAAACTTTTTTGTTTCTCTCTATTAAACTTCATGCAAAATACTTAAGCTCAGCTTTACAAATTGGAATATATTATAAATAAAATGCCAACAACGTAAAATAGTTTCTTTTGAATCATTTGAACAATTCATGTTGAGGAAAAAACGAATAGCCGTCTTACATTATCTGTAAGTCGTACGATATATCTCGTAAATAAATGTAAATATATTAATAAATATAAATTTGTAACAACATTCATTGTTCAAGTGATTCAAAGTTCATATCTATTCAAATAGAAAATAAATTTCTTAAAAAAATATCGTACCATCGCCTAAGGCGGAATATGGTACCAAGAAAGCACCTATACGATCAACGATCTGACAAAACTCGAACTCTATACTTAAGTTATTAGAATCATCCGTTCCGGAGGTATCGCGGGACATTTACTAGCCACCACAACTAGTTCGTAACCGAAACAATAACATACCCCGTCTAATTGCAAATCGATTCGAGATCACTCTGAAGCCCACCTCCTGACTTCATATAGTACAATTTTAAAGCAATTATTTGAAACATAATCAGGTCTCCGTTTCATATATCATAGATAGATATTAGTTTTACTTTTATCACGAGCAATTAGGTACTACAGTCGATCTTTACATATGTCCGTCCGTACGTCCATAACTCTTTATACGATTATATTATATATCTATTAGTACCGAGCGCCGGTGTCGTTACTACAATTTTATCTAAATTAAAAATGTCCACGTCTCATAGCAATGTAATAATGCCTTTGTAATAACCGAACAACAATCTTACAGGAAAATGTGAATACATGAGTGATTACGGTAATGACATTAATATAGCAAATTATAATATGCACATAAACATAGCTACGTGATAAATATGTATGTATATTTATCATACATTTTAAATTGCGTCTTTTGAAAATGTTACTTAAAAGTTAAAAATTTACTTACTCCATAACATTTAGTGAAAAATATCATT
This sequence comes from Heliconius ismenius, assembly GCA_001485965.1. NCBI lineage: Eukaryota > Metazoa > Arthropoda > Insecta > Lepidoptera > Nymphalidae > Heliconius > Heliconius ismenius. Next base: position 6,263 of record FAPP01023334.1, on the reverse strand, counting down.
TTCTTTAATAAAATATTGCATTACAATAAATATAGAATATGTAATAATCAAACGAATAAACTGCAGATTTGAGTCACAGGCCACATTACTGTGTGGAGACATCCAAAGTCGGCGCCGGCCTTGTGTTTGCAACTTGGGAAGCATTTCAGGAGTCCTGCGCCGGCACTGACACGCAGCTGAGGCGCTGCTTCTCCGTCTCGATGTACTCCAACAGCGCCATGTATATGAACTTGTACTGGGCTTCGTTCTGCACCATCCCGGACCGCTGGTCGCGGACCATTTGCACCGTGCGGTGTATGTCTATCTCGCAGTCGAAGCCTTCTTTCCTTATTTGGTCAAGTATCATATCGATGACTATAAACGTGCCGGTCCTGCCGATTCCGGCCGAGCAGTGCACGCATACGGCTGCCTGACTCGGAGGGTTCGATCCCGTCATTATTTGGTCCAACCTATAGTTGACGTCGAGTAAGATATTCAACACACGCCCAGGTTCTGAAGGCACGCCATGGTCGGGCCACGCAGTGAAGTGAAAATGATATATGGTCCTTTTAACATTTGGTTCATCTTTCTTCGTAACAACAAAACGCCTCAAAGTGTAGTCCTGAGTGGAGGACTCGGATTCGTTGTAAATAGTGTATTTCTTGATCACTTCGGTTTTGTTTAATTCGGGCCAGTAACGCTCACATTTCACTTTGCCGCGCTCTATCTCCTTGGTCGTCATTATTATTATACGCACGTCCTCCTGCCATATCATCGACCAAAACTGGTAAATAGTAGTCGAAAGACAGCCCTGTGTAGCGATGTAAAGCTTATTGTACACTATATCTGTGTCCCCGTTTTCTACAATTTCTTTCGATTTCGGTATCGTTGTGTTAACATAGTTAGGGTTTGTACGGAGCACGGTGGGCTCGAAAGTCGATGTGGGCTTATGAGTGCCGTTTCCGTATCCCTTCAAAATTTCCCTCGGTTTTTCTTCAGTTATTATAACACCAGTGTGTGTTGGAGAAAGCTTATCTTTGATTCTAGAAGCACCATCTTTCGCATGAGGAGAGTTGTTTTCATTACTTCCGTTCAAATCTTGCGAATCTGAATTCGTATCTATAAAGTCGCACCGAATGTAGTTAGCGTTTATATAATCAGCACCAGCAGGAGGGTCCGTGGGGATATCTCGTAAAATGACGCGAGTGTGGTCGAATGGAATAATATTTTTATATCTGTTTTTTCTTATATTCTCCGGCTTGGACCCTTCCATTCTATCGAACAGTTGCAAGTTTTCCATCATTTGTAACGTTTCGAATTCTTCCCAGAAGCCTTGTTTGTACGCCATACTTTCGATCGGCCCCTCGTTTTCCTTTTGCAATTGTTTAACTCGCGTGTGAAAGTGTTGCACTTGGATACGCGTCGCATTGAACGGTTGAATGAGCCTTAGTACTTCACCGTTAGTTTCGACCATGGGAAAACTGCGATAATGTTCGATTAAGCTGACGAGGTCCTCGAACTGTTGGCCGCCCCCTACATCGTATTTATTATCTTGCCTTCGTATTATGACATGAGTAACTCGATCTCTCGTACGAACAGATAACACGAAGTCCCCGGGCTGCCTTTGGGATTCGCGAACTAGGAAAGAGCCGTTTTTTCCGTTTTCTAACATCATTCTCTCAGCTTCTTTAGCTGTTAGCTGTCCGTGGTACCATCTTTCCGTTGTCGGATCAGCACAATTTAAAGGGGTTTTTAATCGAATAATGTTCCCATTCTTCTCGCGAAGTTGACCCTGGTTGTCCATATAATATTGTACTAACTCAGAAAGAGTTGCAAATTTTTCGCCACCATAGAGATCTAGAAATTCGCCATTATTCTGAATTTTTATGTGTGTAACCTCTAATCCCCTCCTAACTGATAATGTGAAATCTCCCTTATTACTCATACTTGGTCGAGCAAGAAAGTATCCATCTCTACCTCTCTCTAAAAGTAATTTCTCTGCATCTACTCCATTTAAAGATGGATGGAACCACCTCCGAGTTATCATCTTATATTAACAGAAGCACCACACCTATACTTAAATTTATCAAATTAAAATATTTACTTTCTCTTGTTTAAACCTCCATATGTCTTCAGTACTCATCTGCGAAATAAAAATTTTAAATATTAAGATTGATAAATGACTGATACTTAATATTTTTTATATCTTCAAGCGATATTCTGCAAATAATAGGGAAGCAAGGGAGAATCTAGACCTAAACATTCCATTCCCTACATACCACCCAATTTTATGAGACATTGCATATTGAGTAGCAAAACTCAATATCATGCTTTGTCTTGTAAAAAGAACAAAGAAATAATTCTAATTCATTCCTTGACTGAGAATCCAGCCCACAACTGTTGTATACAATCAGATTTTTTGCTGTTGCGCTATAATGAGCCCCTTACTATCCACAGTATAATTATTTGAAGGTATAAAGTTAATAAAAGGTTATAATAGTGTAAACTATTAAATAAATTTTAATGAGCATTAAAATAAAGATTTAAAGAACTGTAAGCAGTATTTTAAAAGTTGAGTGACCCATATTGAATACTATTTTTTCACCTTCACATTGTACAGCAGTACACTGTATAGAGTAAGCAGAAAGAACCTAGTGCACTGCTCCATTCCCCACTTTCCGCCAAATTTTCGACGCATTGTGTGTTGAGTGGCGGAACTAAACACCGCGCTTTTGTTGTAGCATCAGATTGAAGAAATTGAAATATTAATAAATAATAGTGAATTTCCCCAAGTGAAATTAAACCTACAACCCTCGCATTGTACCCCTGCATCATGACTATATACATTTTTTAAATATATATTTTTTTGAGGTTAGATTTCAGAGTAAAAGCACAAAATGTATAAATAGATAAAACATATGACAAGATTATAATTATAGCACATGTTATCTGATATAAACACCAATACTCATTATTTATAAATTATTATATTAACATTTGGCAAAAATATAAAATATGCATAATAGTAAATATGAAGTCTTATTAAGATTGTACATTAATGAATCGTATGATTGCACAAATAAGCTATGAGAACTATAGAAATTATACGTATTGAGGTATAACATACACAAAGGTATGTTTAAATAAGGAAGTCAAAATTCTAACCAAGTCTAATGATGATTTTTGATATAATTGTAATAAATGCTCACCTCAAAAAGGCACCACTGCAATTTGTAGACCGCAGTATTTTTCAAAATCGTAATAAAATAAACTAGTGTTGTTGCTATGCTGACTTTAGACTTTTTGTATCACGGTTTTCAAGGGCGTATTCACAAGTAAACTAATGCACATGAATCGAGATGTCTAATATTAAAGTAAAACTAAGCTTTATGCACCGAACATTAAATAATACTATAATAAATGTGTAAACATAAACCTTTTTTAAACAAAAAGCCAAAAAATAATTTCATTCTTTGATAGCTTGCGGAAATGTCACGCAACTTTTTTCTGACGTTTTTTGTCCTATGTCAAAAATGTCAATGCATGCAATGCATGATAGGTGAGCGAGAGTTGCAAGCACTAAAATTGCAAAAACAAAACATTGTAATATTTATTATATACCAGTGTAAGTCCTTTTGGTCCATAACTTAAAATTTTTAAAAGCAGAAATAACCATTTAGGATTCTGGTTTCATGTCACCTACTTTTAAATATTTACTTTATTAGAAAGAAAAAAAAAACTGATTTTACCAAATTAATATTTATTAGTTACAAGAAATATTACTAATTTTCATTGTCTACGTTTTCAGATGAGTTCTTTTGAGATTTTCCAAAGTAACTCGAAATTACTTTTCGAACACCGTGACGCTTACTCGGGAACGAACTCTCTCCTTGTTGATTTGGTGACTTTTGCCAGTGTTCGGCAAAACTCTGGCGTCTGAATACTTTTCCTAATGACTGCCATTTTTGTTCGGTTGTTGTTTCTTTTTCTTCAAAATTGTCTTTGCTACCCGAAGCTCGATCTCCCTGAAATATATTGTATTCATCTTTTTGTATATTATAATAATATTTTTAACTAAAGTAATTTATTGTAACTCATACTTACATCATTAGACTTACTTGAACGAAGCTGAATTCGAAAAAAGTTAGTAATAGATTTCTTCCAGGTCTTTGGATTTTTATAAGAATTTATTTCTGAACTACCAATTCCTTCTACTGGCGTTGTACTATTCTTACTGAAATTGTTTTCATCTTTTGATGCAACATCAGATTGCAACTGAGCTCCTTCAGGACATAACATTTTACTTTAAATACTTATAAACTTTAATTAAAACAATTCAAAATTCCTAATTTCTTATGTTATATTTGTTGTTGTCATTTATTGTGGGCTCAAAATTAAAAAAGGAAGACTTTTTATTTTTACCTTTCATATTGTTACAGGTTTTATATTAATAAAAAAATAAAATTAAGTGTTATATAAATAAATACTTTTTTAAATATATTTTTAAATACGTATTTATTAATTTAATATATTTTAATTATTTTTATCCAGCAAAAAAAGAAATAAAAATACACTTTAATTTTTTTGGCAAAAAGCGTTTATTTTAGCTACGATATTTAGACATTATCAAAATGTCACTGGAAATATTGTAAATATTGACAGATTAAAAAAATACAAATTCTGAAAATACAAAAAGCGGGAACATTTGTGGCGCCATTTTTTATTATATTTTTCATTATTTTGCCCTCAATTTAAAATGACAGCCATAACTACAGCAACTAACCAAGTAAGTTCATAATATATTAAAATATAAATAATTATGAAAAAAATTAATTTGTGTTACTTATTCCTTATTCAGACTGTTGCTGAATGGGTAAAATTGTTTCCACGGCAAGTTACCGAATGTTACACAAGTTCTGTTACACTCATGAAACAACTGACGACTGTGGCAATAAGTACAATAACTTATTTGAAAAATGTCCTCCCCCAAGATAGTTATATGGTGGAAACTTTTGCGGGTGCGAAACTTCGAATTCTCAAAAAAAAATGTCGTGATGATGTAGCTCAATTCTTATCTACGGCTTTGATACAAGCTTTTGAGGCGTTCGATAAAAAATATGTAAGTTAATTGCAATTATTTTATTGAATGTTTTAGTGTGTTAATTTTCACTATGAATATATAGTGAAAATTAATACAGCTTAAATTATACGAACAACATGATACACTATCAAATAAATAAATCAGCTTCACGCTGTATCCCGCACACAGCACTAACACTAGGTTCCGTCTGCCTACCCGGCAGACGGAACCTAGTGTTAA
>FAPP01023285.1:0-10986 GCA_001485965.1 Heliconius ismenius | reverse complement strand
TTTCAGATCACGGGTATTGGCTTGCGTACTGTTTTTGCCCTTATCTCTCAGGCAAGATATACAGATGCCCAGTTTTGTGAACAATCTCTTAAAGCTTTGTTGGATGTACTACAGGGTCATGCTCCAGAAGATCTAGCTAATGAATCATATGAGGTAAGGATTTTTTATTTTCATATTTTTATCTAAGTCTGATTAAATAGTATTAAAGTAATAATAATAATACAATATAATAGTTCATAAATAATTGTTGTGTGCAGATAATGGCCAATCTTCATAGTATGTTAGTTGAGGTATCAAGTACTACATGGCCTGGTGGACGCTTGGAGGCACCTTCCACTATCACAGCTTTAAGTAGCTCTTGTCTCATTGCCTTAGCTGTAGCCCGAGGAGAGGCAGAACTGGCACTAGGTGCTGTTGCCTCTTTGATTATGACTAACCAGTCCTTGACTGATCAAGATATCCAGGTAAAATAATAAAGCTATTTAGAAAAAACAAATTATTCATATGTAGTCATTGTAATTTTGGACATAATATTGTTGTATAATTGCTGAGCTGAGCAGCTGTAATATTTGTCATTTGAAGAACTGACTGATTACATTTTTAATGTAATATGATTTTTTTATGAAATTGAAATTGTTTGCAGAAAAGGTTTCTAGCAACTCGTTTTCTAGTAATAATAATATATTAAAAACAATATGTACATTGAAAAGTAAAATTTTAGTCAAATGATTCGGTGCAATTAAATCAGTTGAGTCTTAATCTAAGAACAATTCTTGTGAATTTCTGAGATTAGTGTGAACAAACACAAAGGCAGACTGACAATTTTTTTTTAAATTTCATAAATGCCGTCTATAACATTTTTTCTTATATATCTTCCATGTACAGACATCAATCTGTTACGATTTTATTATAAGTATAGATATAGATATAGATAGGTAAAATATTTATAATATTTTAATACATGGTAAATTAAACTACCTAGTTTGCATACCTATGCCAAACATATAATTGTAATTTATGTTATTATTAATAATATAACAATCTACATTCTTTTAGATACCGTCAAATTTAACTAAATTACAAAGGAGTGTACAGTCTGTGATTCTTGGCCCTCCATCCCGAAATTTATGGTTAAATTTTGGAGTACCTCATAAGTCTTTAGTACGAAGCTTTCCAGTTGATTTACCATCACAGTTGACTGCAGGAACAGCTGAACTTGTAGTTCGCTCTTTAGTGTCAGATGGATACTACCTCTATGTATTCACATCTAAAGGCTTATTAAAAATTGGCTCTGGATATGGCAGCTCTATAAGACAACATGTTTATTTATATAAAAATGATTTCTTTGCAAGTGACCGTCATGGTTGGCTGGGATTTTGTAAGGTAAGTGGATAGTTTAATAAAAAGTAACATTTTTTTTAATTTGCCAGACCTATTGTTAGGATGAAAATACATTGATTTTCTTTTATAGAACAAATTATATGTAAGAATTGGTCGTAAGAGAACTGAAGTGCATGAAATAGACAAAGAAACACTTGAAGTTAAGAGTATAATTCGCCTAGACCCTGGACAGTCATCTACTCCTGATTGTAAAACAGCTGTATTCACTGATGGAAATTTATTAGGCTTGATACAAATCAATAATTACGTAAGTAAAACTTTTTGTTCACATTCTTTTTAGGGTACTATAAAAATAAAAAAAACCTTAATAATTAAGACTGATAAAGAATTATGATATTTTTTATATTAGTGATAATTCCTAACTAATTAAAATGATTAAAAAATTATAAGTAAAAGTGACCAAAGCAAATTAATTATATTTTAATAAGTAATAATTACTCAAAAAAAATGCTTAACATATATTATTAATATTATCAACCTAAAGTAAATATTTCAAAGTATTCAAATTAAAAGTAACACGAAATACAGTTTTATGTGTCTCATAAGGTTGAGCCAGCACTGCGTCTTCTTAAATCTACGAAATTCCTGAAAAAAAAAACAAAAAAAAAAATGGTGGTAAAAAAAATAGCTTATGTGCTCAAGACAGACTTACTTTCGAATTTATAATAATTAGTATGGATTATGTAAATTGTAGCATTAGCATAAAAATATTTAATTTACTACACAGGAAAATCTTAATATAAAATTGTATGATGCGGAAGCGACGATTTCTGAGCGCGCACACGGTGGAAGACACACTGTAATAGCTAGACGGGAGTTTACTGTACATCTCTTGAGGCGACGGACGCTGGTACTGGGTCGTCCCTCCTTCGATGATGGCCTGTCAAGGAGGATGATCGACCTTGACTCTCCTGTTGCTATGCAGCTAGACGACAACGATGACGATCCCCTAGCTGCGATATGTGCTGGTCAAGATTTTGGTTTACTCACAACAGCTTCTGGGAAGGTAGTTGACATGTGTGATATGTTAAATTATTCAATCAATTTTCTTTTTGTTGACATAAGCAAATATATAATCTTTTTTGCTTTTGAAGGTCTACTATACTGGTAAAGGAACTAGCTTAGGATATAAGGTACCCACACCTCACACAGGCCGTTGGACTCTCATGAAAGAGACACTCTTCACTAAAAATGAAGCACCAAATATTAAAAGATGTAGAGTAGCACAGGTATATTAAGATAATCATATTGTAGTTTATTGCTATACAATAACACCTAACTTTCTGATTAATTAATGTTTTTTTTTACTTTTGTAGGTGGCTTTGGGGCATGAAGGAGTCCACGCTATACTTGTCCTAGATAACGGATCAGCATTATTCACGGGTATCGCCCGCAGAGGTGAAGACGGCGATGCCAATAAACACAGACGCACGCCAAAACCAACGCGCCCTAAGAAAATTTTAAGAGTAACATAATTTATTAAATAACACAATAGTGAATAAATATTATTGTCAGTATAATAGATAACAGGTACGTTTTGTGTTGCAGGCTGAAAGACATTATATAGTTTATGCTGCTTGTAATTATGGGTCCACTGCACTTGTGACGAGACAGGGTGAAGTATTCATGTTTGGTAAAGATACGCAACATTGTGACGAAACGGGACTTGTTACTGGCCTACGTCATGAGAAAGTTATACAGGTAAATCTCAATTTTTTCGACTTCACTAATATAAATCGTAACTGATGTGTGTACATCACAAATCATATAATAATATGTCAATATATAATTTGAGAAATAGAAAGAGTTTTATTGAATTGGCTGAACCTTTATTTTTATTATAACACGAAAGTAATTCAGATTAGTAAATAATTGTGTAGTTCAGGTAGACGAAGCCGCGAGCGGGACGCTAGCATGAGAATAAATTGTATTAATACTTTGTTATATTAATTCGACTGCCTAATAACTTATATACATTTTAAGGTTGCATTAGGGAAAGCTCATGCAATTACTCTCACCAATTTTGGCGAGGTTTACTCTTTTGGAATAAATAATAAAGGCCAATGTGGAAGAGAATTTGGATATACAAAAGAAAGTACGTATTAATGGTGCCTTTTTATTAAATAGGTTTATTTATTGTATCATATATTGTTTTACTATTATAATGAGTAATTGTTACATTAAATGTGAAATTTATTGTAATATTATAACAGTAAAACATTTGTACTTTACTTTCAATCATAGATTCAATAGTTTTCTAAACGTATTATACTTTCTTACGCAACTTTCACATGAAATCTGTTTCTATAATTTTACAGAATTTGGGCCGAACCGCAATGCTGCTGGAAAAGAGGAAGCACGACTTTGTCCCGGGCCACACTCATGGAGTACGGAGTATTGTCGTATTTGTGTATTGTGTCGGGAATGCACAGGTTTTGCCAGCGGGTGCCACTGTGCTACACTGCCAAGCAGATTGCCTGGCGAGTCAGTTATTCACTTGTTTAATGTATACTTAATTCATGTCCCATTCCAAGGCTAACAATTTATATATAACATGTTTAATAAAAAGAATAATATACAATAAAATTTTTTCGCCTCGTGTGTTATATCTCGTTTGATATAAATATATTTTGACAGGAGATGTGGATGTGGCGAAGGTGATAGTGGGTGCAGCGTGTGTGGCGTGTGTCGGCGCTGTGCTGAGCCCTCAACTTCGGGGACTGGCACAAGAACAGACAACTCAGGTTTCTTTAGTTTTAACCTTACAGACTTGTACAGTTCGCGAGACTTACGCTGATCTTTTCATTTGAGTAATTGTAAAAATAGAGCCAGAAGCAAAATAGTTTGTTGTTGGAAATTATAAAACAAAAATCTTAAATAAAAAATATATCAAAATCTTTTACGCGGGACATTGCATTCCTATAATTTTTACTTGTTTCTGATGTTTGCTTGAGTTAATAATTAATCTTTTCGTTATATAATTTAAAATAAAGTTCGTGACCAAGCGCGCCCATGTACGTTTCTAAATTCTTGTACAGTGATAGTATAGTAATGAAAAAATGTGCGTGATACTTTTAATAAATCTAACACAAAAATAAAATATTGCTAGCAGTACAAAATGTATGAAGGTTGTCAAAAAACCAGTATATGAGCCGGCTTAGGCCTAGCAATGTAGGGTACACCTACAATATATTGTATGAATACTCACACATATGCAAAGCTCAGCTTAGATCTTGCGGTCTAAAAAAATATTTTTTAAAAGAGTATTTTATGATTATAACTTAATTTTTATGCAGATAAAGAGCAGCTAGACCGATCTAGTCCTGGACCAGGGGTAATACCTGTACCCATTTCAGCCTCGTTAGGATCAAGTTTCGGTATAGATTTGGAGAGAGAGTCCAGCATGAAAGTGAGCTGCTTATCGCCGGCAAGGGTCATAATACCTGGAGGGCACCGTATAGTGTCTGTTGCATGTGGACTCCATCATAGTGTACTATTAAGTGAACACGGTAAATTAAATGCCTTTACATTGTAATACAAAAATTTCAGTTACTGTATTTTTTATAACTTGGAAATTGGAAAATACTTTTCTTTGTGGTCTTTTGGTATTTATTGTAATTGGACACTTATATTTTCATAATTCTCTTAAAAAGATTTATATTTTGCAAATGTAATGGCTGGATAGCTATCTAGTGCCTATACAATATACTTCCATTTGTCGAACAGGCGAAGTATTCACATTTGGATCAAACCAGTGGGGCGCACTGGGTGCGGGTGACATCGCGACTCACCACCGGTTGGTGCGCGTGCGTGTGCCTCGCGCCGCTAGCATCGCCGCCGGCAGCAACCACACTGCCATACTCACAAGGGATGGAGAGCTTTATACATTTGGCAGTTACCAGGTACTTCTTTTTTATTAATCCAGTGTTAAAAGTTAAAACTGCTCCGTTTCCCATGCATCGCTTAACTTTTGAGACATAACGTGTTAAGTGGCGGAACTTAAGGTAGTGATAGCGCTTTGAGTTTTTACCAGATTGAGGAAATGAATATAATTGATTGCCTTGAGTAGTATTCGAATCCACAACCGTCATGTTTACAGTTAGACGCTGTTCCGCTGCGCTACGAGGGCCCCAACTTTTATCAACAAAAGTCTTAACCAACAAAAAATAACTTAATCAACACTAACTTAAATCAAAACTCAAAAATCTGTAGTCAGTCCGTTCACCACTCTAAACCCGAAGTTTAAAACATCGCGCCTTATCTTATTAGATATTTCTCTTTCTGTTAATTTAAATAGAAAGGTTCACTGGGACGAGCAAGACAAGATGAACCCAGGTCCGACCGTAGTCCAGTGTGGTATGCAACGCCAGGCCGCGTGCCACGGATCGGACCTCGGTACGGTTGCCGCGCTGTGTGGGTTTGCGCTTCTGGAGATCAGACATTCGTACAAGTTTCACAAGCCCTTATTAACACGGATAATCTTTTTAGCGCTACTATTACGGCCAACACCAATAGCATAGGTGAGTCTACTAAACTTCAATTTAATTGTGAATGTTTTTAAAAAACAAAAACAAGTACAATTAAAATAATTGATTTGTAATTACAGTGATACTACCAAATCGTCCAGAACATACTTTTAAGTGCATTACTATAAATAAAAGTGATGGTTCATGTAATTCGTGGACTGGGCCTGAACAGGTGGATTTTGTTAATACACTTGCTTGTTTAGATCCTTTGTATGATGTTCTATGGTGTTACCAACCACAGATGAGAGTAATGAAGTGCTATAATATAATAGCGTTTGATTCTCATAAACTACAACGATGTTGCTCTAACGACCCCGAAGCTTTTGCTGATCCTGAGTTTGACTTTCCACATTATGGTTGTATGAAGAGATTAGAAGATTTTAGATACTTAGAAAGTTTCGAATGGATTAGCAACAATGATAATAAAGAATCGGAGAACATAGCCCTCTCCAGTATGTCGATACTTAACCAAGAATTAGCTATACCCTGCACTCCTGGATGTCAGGTGACAAGGATGCACGCCGCATTACATTTGTTGGGTTGTTTAGACTCACTCACTCATGCTTATGATAACAAGTATGTATTTAATACGTATTCCTTAGAATTATCACATAGCACACAATATATGCACGTATTTTTTTTCTTTTGGTACAGGCCACCTTTTGTGGAGTGTAAGAGGGATAACAATATATTGCCCGTGGCACCGTTGGTCGAAGACTATTTGACTGTTAATAGATTCGAAAATCATGGAGGCGGTTGGGGCTATTCCGGACATTCGGTTGAAGCAATTCGTTTTATGTGTGATAACGATATCTTACTTGGTAATATATACATCATAAGAATATACATTATTTTAGTTGCTATAAATTAAAAATATTTGAGTAATGACACTTTGTTATATTAAATTTTCAGGTGGTATTGGCCTTTACGGTGGTCGAGGGGAGTACACTGCAAAAATAAGATTATACGACATTGGATCGGATGGCGGCGACCAGGAGGCAGATGGTGAAATGATCTTCGAATCCGATGATATTTTTTACGAGTGCGCTCCGAAGGACAAATATCCTCTTATGTTCGAAAATCCATTTCCCTTAGTCGTAAGTAATGATATCAAATAAACCTAATTTTCGATGATTTCGAATAGTGTTTAAAAAATATATATAATTTTAGGCTGGTAAGTGGTACGTCGTCGCTGCTAACATCAATGGCCCCTCATCGGACTGTGGATCTTCTGGCCAAGCTATGGTTATAAATGACGATATCGGTTTTCACTTTAAAACATCAAAGAAATCAAACAATGGGACTGATGTAAATGCTGGACAAATACCGTGCCTTTTGTATAATATTATGGGACCAGACCATCCCATGCCTATTAGGAATTTAGACCTCGGCGAACCTATCATACAATTATCGAGAAACATGTCACGAAAAGTGACGGTATCGTGCTTCCGCTCACTCATATCGTTATTGCAATGGAGCTGGCGATCGTTCAGAGATATATTGTTGGACACAAATGGACAAATACCTATAAACTATCAAAAACTTACTTTGATGAAACATCAGAAACGATTAGTCTATGTGATACGAGCAGGTTTGCGGATTGTAAAGTCATACATTAAAGAGGTTTATCCACAAAGCGTTAAAAAGAAGAATTCACCTGATTACATGTCTTATTTTGAATCTATTGCCGAAGTCAGAAACTTTGTTCAAGGCGTAATGGCAGAACATACACCAACTTGTGCGGCGCTTCCACGAAAGCAAGGGCGTAATAAATCCCAAAGAACTTGTTATGTGCAGTTCGCACTAGAGTTAACTAACTCTGTACTGAAAGAAGCTCATGAAACATTCAATGATTGCTTTTATGCATTTTTTCCAACGCCAATATTGAAATGGAATCACTTGTGTTTTATGCTGTATCACGTTAGGGTGAGTAGTGTTATATATTAATTTGATAAAAACAGGTCATCAAGAGCCCTTTACGGCCCGGTGGGACAGGCGGCGGCTGTTCGCTCGGCTGTGGGCTCGATTTTGACTCTGAAAAATGTTTATATTTAAACTAATTTCATCTCCCAACTCTAGGAAAGCGCGGCGTTGAGTACCGTCACTCACAGACAGAGTGTCTTAACTTTTGGTTCTCTCTGCCCACCCTGCTAAACGGAAGATAACGTGAAAATACTTTATAAATTATTATAATATTCTTGAGCTTAAGCTGACAATTTTAAGGAACACATTCCATTTAATTGATGAACACTTACTGACTTATTTACTTCTCCTTCGACATAGGATGGATACGTTCCTTCGAGTCAAATTCGTGAACTGACAGCCACCTGTGCCGCCATGTGTCTCTCACAAAGTCTTCGCGATGTCTTACAATTTATTGTACCTTTTACACAAAGTTATACCTCTCTACAAGATTCTCACCGATATGAAGCTAAGGTATTGTTTATTTGATTATTATTAATATGAATATTATTATATTCCATCACATACAAGGTAAATTTAAAAATATATACTCGTATTTGTAGATCACACACATAATATCGAAATGTAGAATAGAAAGATTATATTATAGAACTCCTTTGTAACGACCTACAACAACATTTAGTCCACCAAGGTACTTAAAAACTTTTACAGGTAAAAGAAATTCCAAGTAAATCTGCAACAGTACCTCGTTCGTCACACGCACAGAAACCTCCACCCGTCCCTCCTCGAGCTAAGGATTCTCAAAAAGTAGGAATGATATATTTTTATTGCGTGATATTCTTGGACACGGTCTAATTAAAATGGCTATTGTTTATGCATATGTATAAAGAAAAGATGGTAATTCATTGCAACAGCTTTTGATAATATTGTTTTAATTTTTTGTTGATATGATAATATCTATTTGCAGGCTCAGGAAAACGAGGACGATTCATGTTACCTTGAGTGGCATTTACTGGATATAATGCCCCGACTGCTCGACATCGTATTGAACCCCATCAGACAGCAATTATCTCATCGCCAGTGCGCGCCGGCGCACGACCACGGTGAAATATTAAAACAAGAGCGCTTAGCTGAGAGCTGTTGCAAGTTGATAGCTCGAATCATTGCTGAAATGTCCTTCAGTGCACTGCAGTACCCTAAGGTTAGTTATATGACGTGTCGCTTCAGCTAATTTATTGAAATTTTGGAACTAATCATGGAGCTTAATTACTACTACTAATGACAATATTTTTATCAAAGAAAAAATAAAGAAATTATTTTGGGATTTTTACTACAAATAATTATAAGAACTCAGGGCAGCTTATGTCGAGCTATTGGGGAGAGGCGAACCCAAGAACCCCAGTCCTCCTTTTAGAAAAGAAAGTAATTAATAAACTAATATATCTATTTTAATTTATCCATTTATCCATATCGTTTCTTCTGCTATTATTACGTTTATATTTGTGAATTATATGTAAATAGGACGAATCGGACGATGGTTCAACAAAGCACCAAGTGACAGCTTCTCGGTTTATGCGTGTCAATGCCTCGCGGTCGTGGAGTACGGGTAACGGCAGCCCCGACGCCATCTGCTTTACCGTCGACCGTCCCGGTGTCGCCATCAGTGGGGCCTGCGTCTTCGTCGGCACCGGCCGATACGATTACACCATCGAATTGTTACATGATGTATGTATTCACTAATTATTATTAACGCAATGGTTGTGAGTTCGATCCCAGCACATCCCATTTACATCCCTGTTCTGGCAGACAAAAAGCGGCGTAGTGCTCCGTCCTTCAACGAATTTGCCGGAAAGTGAGAAGCAGAGTGTCTCAACACTGGGTTCCTCCTGTCTCCTCTTTTATGAGGGAATAAGCGAGCTGCGAAAGAAATTATTTCTTTTACAGTGTAAAATCAAGCTGGAACATATTATTGTGTCGCCTTTACTTTTAATTTGCAATAAATTCGACGGAATATATTTTTGAAACAATTTTTCTGGTCTTAATAAAAGAAAAACACGGATGTGAAGCTGATTTATACAACTTTGAATATGCCACAGATGCGGACTTCGTCTGATGAGACGAATCCGACTCATTGTTGGGTGAGCTGCGAAGTGACAGAGGGAACTTTCAATGCTACAGAAGCACATAATGATATGGTTCAAGTTAAATTCACAAGACCTGTTATACTTAAAGTAAGTTGACATTTATACCATATTTTTTACAATAACTTTTTTGGTGTTTTATTGGTAGTCATTAGTCCTGATTTTTGTGGAGTGGGTACTGTTTCTATATAATTTTATTATACCTCATAAACTCCCATTGAACCTAAAGAAAACAAGAAAATACTGTCTTGTATTTCTAATTACATCGAAATTATTAAAAATATCTTTGTGGTTGTCTGACGGCAACTGGCAGCCACTTCATATTTTTTAATGACTAAATAGTTTTAGATTTATGTTTAGCCATTATAAAATAAATATTAAAAGTAAATAAATGTTTGTTTTATTGATTTTTAGGACGATACTCGTTATGCTTTACGATTTTGTTGCGATGGCGCGCGTACCGCTAGCGGTGATTGTGGTCTCCCTGCAGTTACTGGACCTGATGGAACCACCTTTCATTTCTCCTCCTGTTCGCTCAGTTTTAATGGAACCACTCTCGCCAAAGGCCAGATTCCTTGCCTTATATACTACAGGTTAGTGAATGCTAAAAAAAAAAAATTGAAAAAGAACTTTGTTATAAATAAACAAAAATATTATTTTATTTACTAATAAAGTTTTTGCTTACTTTAATATTTGAAATGTAACGAAAATTATTACTTAGTATTACAGCTAGATATTGTGATTTTAGTGGTGATTAAAATATGATTTTAATTAATGGAAAATGCATTCGTACAGGGCTAAATGGCACAACGGTGGTGCTGTAGAAACAGCGGCGGGTTCCATAGCTCCCGGTAGTGTAATCCGTGGGGAGTACTTGCAAGACGACACGGAGTGGGAGAGAGGTACGGCGCGCGAGACGGCGGTGGCGGTCGCCATGATGGTGGCGGAGCGTGGCGGCGCGCTGCTGGCGGCACTGCGGGCGCTATGCGCGGATG
>FAPP01023170.1:0-11235 GCA_001485965.1 Heliconius ismenius | reverse complement strand
GTTGAGGTACCTTAATTATTTTTTTTAATTCTGGGTTTGAAATATTTTACCCTCTATGCAGTTTCAATACAAGAAGCGCTGCCTCTTCCATCCTGTATACGTATGATGTCATTGTAGCGCAATTGTCATTACTGTGAATACTCACAGTATGTGTATAAACATACAGAATAT
The DNA here is from genome assembly GCA_001485965.1 of Heliconius ismenius. Lineage (NCBI taxonomy): Eukaryota > Metazoa > Arthropoda > Insecta > Lepidoptera > Nymphalidae > Heliconius > Heliconius ismenius. The sequence continues at coordinate 11,064 of FAPP01023170.1, read as the reverse complement.
TTGTAATTTCAATCTTCACTCAAAAAATGTATAATATTATTTTTTCTTATTTGACAACTTTGGTACGATAGAAAGGCGTAGGGTGTATTTAAACACATGTCTAAAAGTACGTAAGTACGTACGTACTATCGTAGATTAACAAATAATAAAATAAAATATCAAACAAAGTAAATAATATAAGAAACTAATAAGGCAGGAATGTATCTGATCGTTTATAGCGTCGTTCCAAAACCACAGACAGCGTACGGTATTGGCTACTGAGTACTGATGCGAATAGATGGAAGGGCCGGGGGTAAAAAACGATCAGTTAATTTTATTGTGTTGCGTGTTTTATTACTTTTGGTTGACATTGGAGGGTTGAATATATATTTTTATTTTCACCAATTCAGCAAAGGAAGCTATGTTCTTTGTGTGGGGATACGATCAAAGAAAGAAAAGTTTTTATTGTACCTTGATATGATTATTATGTCTCATTGCCAAAGTCATTTATGCAGACCACTCATTGTCAAGCATAAATTGTGCCATGCATAGTGTAAAATAATAAAACGATTTTTTTAGACAATAAGTTATATTTCATACAATATTGCTAAAAATATTTTAAAGTAGTTTAGTTTAGTTATCGATGCCGAAAATACAATTCCCCGGGCGGGTATCAAACTCAGAACTATCGTGCTCACAGTCACACGCTTGAACCAATGCGCCACGAGCGCATCAAATTAAACTATGTAAGTAACTTAAAATATAAAATACATATATAAAAATCAAACATATATTATTACAAATATTACAATAAAATAAATATAAAATTCTAATAAATTTAATAATATATACACCCCCCAACAACAGACCCCCGGCCTACAATCACGACATTAATAATTCAAGCTCCGTACCTTCGACAAATAGCACTTCTGAATATTCATACCGGTTTTATTTCCCCACCTAATTACAAGACTTGGACGTTTTCCATTTTTCTCCGCAAACCTTTGATTCGGTATCGAAATATGGATTCCGGATTTAATTAAGTTTGGTTGACTGTCGAGCGTTGAATAAAATTGCCTTTAAAATTTCAACTTTTGCGTATGTAGAGTTTTTTTATTGGCGGTTTGTTCATTTTATGGTAGATATATTGTTCTGATTCGTAACTGTGACTGTGGACGTGAAATGTTTATTGAAATTGATACTTTTTTGTATGTTTTTTGAGTTATTCTTCGAAAGATTTCACTCGAATTAAATAAAGTTTATTTACAGTTGGACTTTTTTAAAGTTCATTTTACATATGTTGGAAATTTATTATTTTTATATAGATTTATTATTTTTATTTTATTTGATTGGGTAGAGATTGCAGCTCGGAAAGTGAAGATGAGGGTTAATGAGCATTTCGCGTTGTCCCAGGTCAAGTGTCACAAGTCCCAGGTACTGCATGGTGATGGGCACTAGAAATTTCATATACAAATTGAAAAACTTAATGCTTGTAAAAACTAAGGTGGATGTTATAGATCATAATGTTACGAGTAAAATGAAGAATGTTTATTAACACATTCTTGCTTTGTATTTTATTATTTTTCTTTAATTTTTGACAATTGAAACAAGTAAACTTGCGTCAAGTAAAGAATTATAAATGAGAGCAGAATTTCACTTTTCCGAACGTGGTTATAACACATAGCGGAGAAACCCTCGCTATATTACTTCACGCCTAAAAGACGAAGTGCTAAATTGCATAATTGGATCTTTCGCGTTGGAAAATTTTAATTATGACCGAAAATTCAAATTATATTACAAGCGCCAAGTCAGCGAGCAAGTTGAGGGAAGAGATGGCCGATATTGTAATATGTAGATTGTGGATACGTTTAATACGTTTTTTCGCTAAGTTTGCTTTGCAAGTTTTGTCTGTTTTGTTCTGAAATTTTGCTTGAGTTGTGGCTTATAGATTTTTCTTGCTCCATCTTATATTTCGCATATAAGACGCAGGAAGTTGAACAAAAAAATGAGTAGTACCGTATATATTATTTTTTACCTTCACACTGTCTCTCTTAATAGAAAGGTATGCAGAGTGAACTTGGGAATGTAGTTTTAAGACACTCGGTCACCATTAGGTTACTGCCGTCCCCCACTTTTAGCTAAATTTAGAAGGAATTGCGTGTTGAGTGGCGGAACTAAACCGCGTTTTGCCTCGTTACTAGAACGAAGAAATGAAAGTATTATATATTTCATATATTCGAGTGAGAAACGAACCTGTCGCGCTTACAGTCGCACGCTTGTGTCCTGCTCCACGATTGGCCTCGCTCACATATTTTGATAGTCAATATTTTCTTCTATATAAAAATATGAAACAAAATTGCCTGTTATAATATATAAATAATATCTATAAGAGCACGTGACGGGTTTTCTCGTTAATTAATCTATAAATTAATTTTGTGAAGTGAACTAAAGTAATTGCCGCGCGGCGTCCACAGTAATGAAACTTTACATCCCGCAGTCGCCGCGAATTACACATGTTTCCGATGTTTTTGTGTGTATACCTACCTCTATGATATATTATATACCTATACAATATCATATAGATAATTGTGAAAATTTTATATACATTTTGTTCTCTCTTTTTGCTTCACGCTATGCTACGGCAGGCAGATGGAACCTAGTATTAAGAAGCTCCCCTTTATGTTCAATTTTCAAGACAACTCTGCGCGTTGTCTTCTTACTAGAGCGCAGAAATGAAAATAGTCCCTTCCCTCGAGTGGGAATTGAACCCACAATAGCCGCTTTTACAGTCAAGCAACTGTGTCGATACGCAACGCACGACTGCCTTAACATTTATTTTTAAAAGTAAATATTCCTCGGAACCTAAATTGAAAATTGGTAAACTGAGTGTCTTAACTCTAGGTCTCCTCTGCTGACTCTGCGATATAACGATAAACTAAAAAAAAATCACATATAAGATCTGTCTAAAAATATCCAGACAAATTTTGTCACTTTCTAGTCCCTGTATGAATATTCGTATAACTTCTTTTAGAATTTATACAAAAATATTCTTAGATATAAGGTAAGCTTCGTTTTAAAGTTCTCAGCGGCACCTCGTCGGTTCGTGTCGATCAATCAAAATTATATTACCAATAAATCTACGGAAACTCATGCTGTAGGCAAGTTGTTTACACTTCGCGATATTATCACGATAAATATATCACATTTGTGCAAGTAATATGATATGAGTCAAATTAATAGTAAAATGAATTTTATTAAAACATAAATGTGATATAAGAGCCAAGTTAAATAATGCGTCGTGCTCGTCTTCATCGACTCGAGAATAGGAATATTGACTGAACACGCTTGCGCCAGTCTAGATTTGTTGAAGAAATGTATTTTTTGTGGCTTTAGTAAACTCTCTGAAATGCTAAAGTGTTGTGTTAGCAGCAGAAATCGTCGACGACCATAGCAGTGACTAATTCTAAATAGTGCCATATGAGATATTATCCGGTTTTGCACATCTTCCGCATACCCGATATATATGCTATGATTTAGACTAAAATAGCAAGGAGGTCGGCAGAGCTAAACTTTTTCATACAAGACACTAGACACTCGCAACTTTGTTTGAGTTGATAAAACATCAAACCCTGCTTTTCCAATTCTAGTAAGAATTTTGGAAAATCATTTCTCAGTGAACCTAAATACGTTGTCTGTCAGTCAGTATCAGAAAAAAATGATACGATAAAACCTATTAAAAAGATCGTAATCGTACCCGCCACATGTAAATACCATCGTATCGTATGGAAACTTTTGCCATACACTGATTGCTTCATAATAATTTATAGACTGTAATCTGCGTGCCATCGAGCGTGGTATATTACTCATCGTCGGCCGACTCGATTCACGGCTCATATCATAGCTATCGGGTATAATCTTGCTAATATTAAAAGGGATTGTCTTTTGCAATCGATGTAATTTTGTTTTGGTGTTTTCATTTTGTTCGGATTTTATGGATGATGGTGAGAAGTAAATTGGGTTGAAATTTGTGAAAGGTAGACGATCTGTTTTATTATCGAGCGACTGATAGAAAATGTACCTATAGCAGAAACTAAGGAGCGTAGAACGCTGAAATTTAGTAAGTAGTTTCGGTAGGGAAGGTTTCTTAAAATAGGGTCGGAGTTTAATAGAATTAAAATGGATCAATCAAGTAGTGTCAAAATTCTATTGCAATTTATATATTTTTTTAATGTGGTTAAAAGTACTTTACCATTTTCAGTAGCTATTTTAGCAATTCTTAAAAAAAATCAAAGAAAAGAATAGAGCTTCCACAAAATTCCAGTCTGGCTGCCTTGTAAAGTATAAAAGTGAAAGATAAAAATTCACCAAGATGAATAGAAAATGTAGCTTATTTTTGACTTCAATACTTCTATAAATTAAAGTATAAAAAAGACACTCCGTTCTCCACTTTTCTTTACCTTTATTCAACGCCACATTTATCTTATTTATAATATTATTGTAAAACAGGTGTCGTTGACTTATTGTTTAACCAAAATATGTTATTGTAACAAAATACTGGTTAAGCAATAAGTTAATTACACTCTAGCCTTTAATGAGCTTAAAGCATAATTAATTATTTAACATAAACATAAAGAATTTTACATAAATAATGAATCTCCTAATTGAAAGGTTTAATGAGTGTTTTGGTTAATATTCTGAAATATAATATGAAAATGTCATGTAACTATATTTACTTATATAAAAAATAATAATAATATAAGTAGGTATTTTTTTACATTTGCTCCTGAACTTCAATTGAAAATTTGTTTATATTTATTATTATTTTTGGCAATTAAAATATTATAAATTTATTTTTAGAAATAAAGTTTTTCGACCATTTGTATCTATACTTATATTTACTGAATGTTCTTAGAAGCTTCGCGACTTTTTCCGTATAGCAGCAGGCTAGGCAGTAGAAATCTTTGTTAAGACACTCCGTCTAATTTTCAAAATATTGCATGTTGTGTAGCTAAAATCAAAGCCGCCTTATTTCTTGTTACCAGAACTGATGACGTCATGACGGCTATTTAAATCCTTTTCTTCAAATTTTTTTAGCTTAGCGCTGAACTTCGCATGCATAGCGGGTACCTGAGAACATAGCGTTAAGATACTTCCGTTTACCAATTTCCGCCAAATTCTGGTGGCATTTCGTGTTGAGTAACGGAGCTCAACGGCGCGCTATGCCTCATTACCGGAACGAAGACATTTTATTGAGCGGGAATCGAACACAATCTGTCGTATTAATATTCACACATTTGTGTCCCCGCGCTACTAACTGACCTCAAATACACACATTTTATCTGTGAAGGAACTACTAAAAAGGCTTTTTAATAAGCTAACAGCATTTAAAATTTTAAACTCGCCTTGAAAACGTCGAGACATGATCTACGGCACAAAGGTGTATCGCAATCACAGTAAGTGCTACCAATCGGGCGATCGTTAAAATTTGCAGTTAAGTAATTAAGTAAATGCACTGCCCCAATGAATCCGTGGACAATTAATTTTGAAGCGGTTATCCAATTTATTTTGTAAAAAGTTCTGCTTCGATCTATACGTGGGTTGAAATTTGCTGAAATGTTCACTATAATATTGGGGTCGTCGTGGTTCAGTGGGGTAGATACGGTTGTTGATTTCATTTGCAACTTCACACTGAAGGCAATTATTTTTATTTTCACTGCGAATTGAGTTTAGCTACTTAACACGTCACAGTGTCTCGTATTCAGTACGGAGTGTCTTGATTAGATAGTGTCTACTCTGTTATACGCGGGACATAGATAGATAGATATTCGTACATTTTATAGTTTCCCCTTGGCATTAAGCGCTACAGATTTTATACAGAAGTATCTGTATCTTTTATAAAATTTGTAGGTCTATGGAAGAACTAGTTCTATTTTGAATTTTGGTGTTTAGTAAGTGACTGCTTCAGTGTTGAATCTCTAAATCTATCTAGAGGTTCTCAAACAGGAGAACGAAAATACGTCAAAATAGTTATCCTGCACACAGTAGGGCAGGCAGAGGGAACTTAGTGTTAAGACACTCCGTTCCCTATTTCCCGCTGAATCTAGATCTGGACGCATTGCGTTTTATCTATATGATAAAGGTTAAGAAACTGAATTTGATTCACTCGTAATAATTGTATCTAAAACTGGGCAGCTATACAAAGCTTAGGTGGCAATACAATAAAATGTTATCAACGAGCTGGCCTGATGATACATCCAGTCCTTGGACCATTTTCATCAAGTGACAATCTATCGTTAATATTTTTTCAAAGATAATTTTATAAAACAAATTGATTTTTAAATAATTTTCTGAGATTAAAAAGCTTATTTTTAAGTTAGAACATGTTCATAATATACTTATAGAAGAAAATGCATCATTTCATATTCACGCGGCGAATGGCCAGAGGTTTAACGTGCGAATTAGAATTTTTACATTGTAATAGGCGTCGGGTGCAAAAAAGTCGGGATTAAAAACGAAAATTGAGCCCCGCTAAGCCTGCGCCGCGCCAGAGGAAAATATTATGAGTTTCTAGAACAAAGGCTAATATAATTATGAGGGTTGCCTATAGAAGTTATATTGAAGTAACAGTATTATCGTCATTGTAGGTGCTCTTTTAGGAAAGATTTTTTTATTAATGCTACGTTTTGTTAGTTTTTTAGATATATTTTTTACAATCATTACCGTTCAAAGATATTGTACAAATTTGTGTATTAATCCACAAATTGATTTAATGATGGTTAAGCGCCAAGAAAATTTTAGATAAATATAATAGAGCATGTTTCACGCTGTATCCCGCATCCCGCAAAACACTACAGACTCGTGATCCATAGGTTTTTCATTTTTTTTCTATATCATTAGTTTTTATTGCATTATTTTATCCCTCACAATTCAAATCCAAAACCAGCCTAAATTACAACCGTGTCTAATAATTCCAAACTTCAATGTAAAAGTGGACCACCAGATCGACCTATAGATTTTCCATTACAATCCCATGACAGCGTTGTATGTACGAATGTGTGTGTGTATGTATGTATGTATGATGTATGTATGTGTGTAGTACATGTTATGTCGCAATGTATGGCGTTGGTGTGTCGACTCACATCGCGCTGTCAGTCGTGTTAATTAAACGTTTTTACAAAAGATACAGGTGTACTGAATGTGGCTATAAGTGATATTTTTTGTTTAAGTTTTGCTAAGTAGTGAGCCAGTTCTTTTCACTAAGATGTTTTTCTACAAAAATTTTGTTTATGACGTGATTTTATAACTACATAAAGAAAAGAATAAGATAATAACATAGTAAAAATAGTCCCTATTAGAATGTTATATTGGTGAGATCCCAGTTTGCTCGACGACCGCAAGTCCAGGTTCGAGTGCATATTTGCAGTTCTTCAGGGCCAGAGTACCCTCTTCCCTACTCAACCGGTGTCGCTTTAAAAGCCAACAGGGCTAACAGCATTAACCTCGAAAAAAAGAATTCTTTTTCCTTTCTTTTATGAAATGAAGACCTCTCATGGTCAAGGCTAATGGATGTCTTACAGAGAAATCGTACGATTGGATTTACCAGTGAATATATTATAATTATTTTAATATTATTTGAATTTTATAGTTGTAATAGATTTGCCCACAGGTTAGAATCTGTAACCCAATGTTCCTAACATTGTCACAATTGCCTTAAAATGACTATGAAATAAGTAAATATTTTAGTTATATTTTGTTGTTATAATGATTCTTAAATAATATTCTAGGAGAAAGATACATCTAGTTATTGTATATCCATATCCTCTCGTACACATCTACACAAGGGGACAATGCGTGGCTATATTTATGTTCAGTTTTTCCCATAATTGGTTTTCGATTTAAAGGCGGTCTATACAAATGAGAATAGCCGCTACTTACTAGACCAGTCGTTTGACATTGATATAATCATGTTTTTTTAGTATGTTCGCCTTTATATGACCAAGCACAGAGTTGACGTAGTGTTAAGACACTCTCAGACGATCCTCTATTTTAGAAATATTGGGAGTTGGTTAATAGGAGCAAATATTCTTTTGTCTAAAGTTGTAATGTCTAAAGTTAAATGTTGTTTTGTCTAAAGAAACCAGAAAAAAGAATAATTAAACGCATTTTAAATATTTAAGCAAGTACTACGGATGAAATCGAACTCACAATCATCGCGACGGTTACGATGGCGTCGAGATACTTAACAAAAAAATGAAGTTTTTGAGATTTTAATATTTTATTTTTTTAACCTGTTATTAAGGCCCCTATGCCTGCCTACGATTTCAAAAATTTTGTATGTCCTGAGAGAGAGAGAGATAAAGTGGGAAATTGACAAATGCTTTATTCACTGAGTTTATATTTTCTTAGGTATAGAACATTGTTTCAAATTATAAATATTCATGAAACTTAAAGTAAGCTCATTAAAATGTATAAAATCAAATTATCAATAACTCTCAATCTGTCAATTTTTAACGCACAATTTTTTTACATAAAATCATAAATTTATTCGAGCAAAGTTTCAAATCCAGGACTATTTCCATATAAGTCAAAAAACTAAAAGCTAACGTAACTAAAATTTGTTTCCATTCTGAAGTCAAATGCCATTAAAAGTTTTAATGAGGAGAGCATTCTTTTGGTAGTGTTCGAAGTAGTATTAATTAAAAAAGAGAGCCGGGGATCAAGCACTGGCTGGTTTCGAGAAAACCAACCGCCTTGTGGACACACTGTCTCATTGTTTTTGCTGATTATTTAAATATTTCTTTGATATTTTTAGAAAAAATCCTTTTTATTTTGGATAATATGGTATGCGGTCAGTCGTGGCATAGGCGTACAGGTTTTCTAGCTAAGCATAGCGAGGCGTTGCGTTACACTACTCTACGTCGGAAAGTGGGAAATGGAGCGTCTTAACACTAGATTTTCTCTGCCTACTCCGCTACATATGTGATACAGCGTGAAACTAAAAAAGTCTTACAATATATGATTTGACGCTGAACTATATATTTCAATAATGATATCATTATGCATACATTATTTTAATTTTAGCTCTCTCAATTGAAAGATAGTGAGCCTGATACTCTGATTATCTAAGACTTGCATGTCGATGGTGCATAATCTCCATAAACTTCAATGTACTTTAGGATCTAAATAAAATATAATAGAAGAATGTACCTAGATACTTTTTAAGAAAACGAATAAACAATTGAACGCATTAGGATTTTAACAAAATCATAATAGAATGTCAACGTAGTTTGATAAAAACATATAGCTTAGTGGTCGATTCTCAGAAGATGCAGATACAAATCCTGCCAGGCTAAAAAATTTTATATGTTTTCTGAAAAATTATCAGTATATTTTCTAAATGTGAAATAATACTTAAAATATACAAAAAAAACTATTAGAACATTGCAAAATCCGCAAAGAAATTTTTTCTTAGAAAATTCAAGATATTATATTTTAAGCGATGCAAACTAACGCTGCACTTTAACATTGATATGTAAATAGATATAAATTAAATACAATTATTTTTCCGAGCCTAGATTGACCCACGACGCTACGAAGTCATCTTGAAAATATTTTATTCTTATTTATATATTCTGAATTTATAATTTTATACTAAATGTCCGTGTGTCAGCTTCCCTTCGAGGTGTCTTTAGACGGGCTGAAAAAACTTATTTTAACTTAATTCTCTTTGAAGAGTGTTATTTAAGTAAATTTTATTACTACTTGAGTGATTGTATTAAGTATATATAATTTCAAGTATTCTTAATAGCTGACACCCGACAGCTAAATTGAATATAAATATTCAGAAGTATATATTTTTTATTTTTTTAGCTATGTTTTTTCGCCTTATATCTTCGATGATAGAAAATTTGTTCGTAAGCCACTAAGCATAACTAAGTCACTACTTATATACAAGAGGAAATGGAAACAATTAATAGGTACGCCACTCAGCGTGAAGCTGATAGTTGTTCCGAGTGGAAATCGCACCCACAACTATCGCGTTTACGTCAGAAGCTACGCCGCTGCACCACTACGTACTTACATTGTGATTTTTATTTTTATATAGAAGTTTCTCTCTATTTATAATACAAAAAAGACTACTGGTGCCCTTAGTTTCAATACTGTTATAGTTATACTTTTTTCTATACGAGTCTGTCTAACTCTGTTTTAACAAAGAACGTCATTCAGATCTCCCAGCAATAGCGAAATATAAAAACAATACGTTGAAAAGTATTGAAACCAGCAATTTTATATAAAAATGTAAGTTTGACTAGATTTATGTATATTTTATTTATTTCTTTAGCCTTACGCCGTGTCCCACACATAGCAGGGAAGGCAAGGGAACCTGGGAACTTAGTGTTCACTCCGTTTATATTTAGACACTTTCCGCAAGATTCTCAAGCCATTCCGTGTTGAGTGGCGGAACTTATTTTTTAAAAGCTTTTTTTAGCTTGTTGTTTAGTGGTTACAATTTTCCATTCTTGTACAGTGATTGATAGTGCCAATTTTCTCCTTCACTTTCAATAAATCAAACACAAAAGTAAAAGAAATAAATATGTGACGTTCCTATTAGTACAAGGGGACACCTGTTACCGAACAGGCATACTCATATTAGTTGTGAATAAGCAGTACTATAATGTGGTTCAGGCGAAGCAAAGGATATTGATGGCAGACATCACACATTATACTTATTATTATTTAAGCTCAATTTGGCACTCGTGGACTGTACATGATTATATAATATTTACAGGTAACTTTTATACGTAGCTAACGTTAACCGCATAATTTAAGTTGTTTATAAAATTATTAAATTCACGATTTTCATAATAATTTCAAGGGAAAATAGTTCCATTAACATTTGTTTAATTAAGTTTCCTATTTAATTAATTTGTGCAATAAATGTTCTATCTGACTTGGAAGGGAGGAAGTGTATTTGTTTAGGCCATCTTAAGAAGTAAGAGAGCTTAGTAAGATATCTATTATTGTTGTTAATCCAAGATGATTCAGGTGCTATGAATATATACATGTACTAGCGGACGCGCGCAG
>FAPP01023163.1:0-14620 GCA_001485965.1 Heliconius ismenius | reverse complement strand
CTTGGTCTATCACCTGTTTTCGTTTTATCGTTGACTCCTGGGACACCCTGTATGTAGCCAGAGTCAAAGATTTGCTTACGACGAGAAAACGTTATAGAAAAATAAATTATTCAAGTTGTAAAAGATAAAAAAAATACAAAAATCTGCAAAAATTTACAAAAAACAAGTTTCTTACAGATAATAAATAACCTACAAAGCCCACTTTTACAAAAAAACGGTCCGTTTCTATTATTCAAAAGGTCCAACGTTTTGGCATATTATTTCACGTTACTTAAACATGGCAACATCAAATTTGTTACCAGTTACAAAAGCCTACACCAAAGTTTTAAAAATTAATTCGCTTCCCACAAAATGGAAGCCATTTTTGTGTTTTAAATAAATTTTGTCTAAATTTTCTAGAAAGCTAGCGTCGTTCGTAAAAACGTATAAGCGATTATATAAAATGATAATAATCATTTGTAATCGAATTCTACTCTTTGTTTTAATTGCAACTACCCACCATAGAAGCAGCGTCCAAAAAATCGTAGCATTAATTTAGAATGCATATGCTGTAGGAATTATCTATAAATACACTATAAATAATACACATTTAGAATGGATAGATATTAAAAAATCTAAATAATACATTTTAAGTGTATGTATTGTAATATTTGTTTTTTCAAAGCTAAATGTGTTCAATGATTTAAGGTTATATCAAAATTAAATTCATATTAGTAATAATAATATATAATCTGTATTTTCCATTCTATATGTAAAAAAAATATTAATATGTATTATGCTAAGCTTTGCTATATTGCACATTAGACAAAATTACTCTAGTTTGAGATATTTTTTTATTTAAATACTTAGAAATAATAGTATATCATGTCTTTACGTATGTCTTTATTAACGTCATATTTTTCCGAAAAAAAAATTGAAAATGTTTTGCATAATGTGCTAAAAGTGACTGCGTCTAGTGATAATACAGTAAGAGGTTAGTGTTGATCCTTCACGAATGTGAGAGCAAATCGATATATAAACCGGTTATAGCCAGTCTTAACCAGTGAAAACATACGATTTTTTTATAATAATAGTATATAATTTTTATTTATTTTTTGTTTATAATAAATAGGAAGGAAGGAAGAAATACTTCATTTGAGATATTTATTTGTGAAAAATTACGCATACAGTATAGGCACAGATAAAAAAAAAAAAAGTAAGTAAAGATCGGCTTTAACGGTTATACTATAGTATTTTAATGCGTTTGTAGGCGTTGTGTTGATAGATTGACAACTTATTATCATAGTTACTGTATTGAAAAATTAACCTGCTTTAGATGAAAAAATACGTTTATTTTTACATAATTGTATGAAATTAAATCAAGTAACAATTCAACAGTTGGCAACCCATGTCAGTTACAGCAAGCAGTGTAACCTACTATTATATGTTGAGGGTAGTGTTGTTAGTAAAGTTTACACGGATTATAAAACAATTTAAACAAACATCATGTGTAACACAATGTCTTTGTGTCTTAAAACTAATATGAGAACTAATAAAACTAATAAAATGTAATAAAATAAAAGACCATTAATATGATGTTTACTTAGTAGTTTTATAATCTGCGTAAATTTGTTTGTTTCATAATCCGACAGCTGTCAACTGACCGTTTTGTACCGATATTCTTTTCAAATCAGTTCTTTGGCTTGGACATGGTTAGTGTGTTCATAATCTGTATTCAATCATATTGACAGCTGTCACGCACCCGTCACCTAACATAAAATGGCGGTAAACTCACCACTTCAGTAGTGAGGCAGTTGATAGGAGTGGCGCGCGGGGGCGGCGCGGGCCGCGGAGAGCGCCGCCCTGAACTCGGGGTAGCACCACGCATAGGTGTTATGGGGTAGCCTGTGGTGAAATGTATTGATCAAAACACTCAGTCAGTTCTGTTGGTTCGATTCCCTGTTTTATGCTTTCATTCTTTCTCTCAGAGAAAGGAAGTATCTTAACAGCGTAGAGCTGTAAGAAATAGTAATAATAGATTATATCATCATTATTACATTGTATCTTAAATTGATTTTTTTAATAGACATTCAGTAGTTTTTTATGCTCAAAGTGTATAAATAATACATAAATTCTACGTTAAAAGTAAATGAATTGATTCAGTAAAGTTGATAAAAGTTATTTAAGCTTACCTTGTTCACTACTACTGGATTCAGTGAAACTAGGCGTGCCTTCTGTCCACGTGGGTGTCGATCCTTCTACAGAAGCCGGAGGCGTCCAACATACACTGAAAATATATAAAGTAGCAATATCATACACAAATCGAAAAAAAAATTGACTAATTGTAGCTTTCATAATCTGAAATAATTCTACAGTCTAATTCAGATATATTAAATAACATTTTCACAAAAATAAAAATCACCTAGCTTCATTACTCCTAGCGCTGCTCAACGCAGCCGGAGTCAAAGCCAACGACGAAGCTGACGACGTCGTCATGACGCTGGCCGCGCTGGACGCCCCTCGGCGCCGGCCCGACGCGCTCGACGACGTCGTGGACGAGGAGTTAGTGCGACTCGTGCGGGGCGGGAGCGCCTCTTCAAAGGGCGGCGGGGGCGTGGAGCAACAGGACAACGGCGCACCGGCTAAAAACAACTAGCGTTATACTCTAGCTTTTGGTGTGCGCACGCGCAGGACACGAATAAAAGGGATATAAGCTAAAGAATGAAGACAAACTGGTGGAACTAATGGTAGATGGTTAATGAAATGATTGTAGACTAATGGGTTTTAACCTAATTGGTCTAAGCTAGTATTGTGGTGTAAAATTAAATGACTGTCATAAAACTATTGTACGCAACACAAAGTTATAAAGCATCTACTATGTTATATAAGAAATAGAAATACAAAAGACGTAAGATTGAATCATGCTTATAATTTAAATCACATCAAAATATATCCCGGATCGGATCGTAATCACAGTACTTCTTCAAATTCTTTCCTCATCTTAAACATTATTTTGTTATCGAATGTTTTAAATATTTCGGTTTGTTTCGCTTCGTAGTTCTTCCTGGGTGTTATTTGTGGGCGTGGTGGGTTTGGCTCTGGCACAATTGTGACGGAGAATTTTCTTATTTTGTCATGCACGTTGCCAGTCTTTGGCTTAAGTCCAACAGGATCAGGTGCTCTATATTTTTTGCCATAATTAGGTCTCTTCACAGGACCCCTGTTAGGCTGAGGGGGTTCAAACTTTTTCTTCGTCTCTCTAACCATGTCTCGGTTTTTAACTGTCGATAAGATGCTGTCTCGTGATGAACTTACCGAACATGTTTCAGATTCTGATTTAAGTATTTGTTTTTGAAATAAATCAATTTTTGTTTTAGCTTTTCTATGGCACACCATTTCATCTTTGTTCTCTCTGGAATGTTCTTCTATGTATGGTTTGATTTCAATTCTTGGTTTCGATTTTACTCTCGAGAGTCCTCGATTTTTATCCTTTCTTGACTGATTGAAGTTGAATTTCTTGGTTATGCCAGACATTATGCCACCTTTAGAATTACTTTTTCCAGGCACTTTTTCAGAATCAGAAAGTTGTAAATCCTTTTGTATTGTAGGTATCTTCTTTAATGTATTAATTCTAGCAATAATACCGGAGGGTTTAGATTTCGGAACTGTTAGTTTTGGTCGTGGAGGGGGTGTTGCACTATCTTCTGACGAGTCACTTCTATACAAAGATGATCTATTCTTTGCAGGACTAATATCGTCTAACAATTGTTTAACTTTAGCTTTAGTTAGCGTGTCAACTGTAACTTTGTTATTTTCATCGAATTCATGAACAACAATAACTTCGTCACTGCTAGTATCTGTAAACGAGTCGTCGTCATAGTTTCCAGTGTCCAAATGTTCTCGTACCGTTTTATCAATATTGAATTTGGCCATCATAGTCGATTGAGCAATCAAATCCTTCCCAGGGTTAGTCCTCTCAGTGATACAGTCAGCCTCCTCAGCGTAATTCAGGAAAGAGTTAGACGCCACTAATTTAGTAACTTTAATAGAGTGATCAGATATAGAAGGTGGGACGCGGCATGCAATAGGTTCTCTAAATTTCATACCATGCCCATAAAAACCAAAATCATCATCACTACTTGTGATAGGAGTTTGCTGCGGTATATCGTTAACCGATATGTGCAAAGTGTGATAGTCACCTTTAGTTTCGAGGCTCGACGTTTGAGAGTTACCGCCCCCTCGCTTGGTCTTTGGGGACCCTCGGGGAGGGACTGGGGGCGGAATCCTCTGTTTTTGAGATCCTTTGAGAACTGCCGGAAAAGCTATTTCCGGTTCAGAAACGGTCGCCATTGGCGGCGCTTGAGAAACCTTTGCCGCCGTCGAGATCGGGGACGTCACTGATGTGGGCGTAATTTGAGCTGTGACATCAGTAAGGGACACTACAGGGCATTAAAAAACTCGCAATATTTGTATAGATTTATTTAAATAAATACAGTAAAATATAATATAGAAATAGCACAATAGTTATATTGGCACGGAAGGAGAATGAATAAAAGCGCGGAGTAACAAATTGTTTGTGTTAGAAGCGTTATTTTTTTATAATAAAGATATGGTTTATATATCCAAAATGGCGTGTTTATATTTATATTTTTTATATTGAGCTTGACCGTGAATGTATCGTTTATTGGTGCATAAGAAGTGAAATGCATGCAAGTTGTTGAAGTAGGTTAAGAGTATACCCAATAGTATCAGATCCAAAAGGTCATAGCAGCGTGGAAAGAACAGAATTATGACAATAAGTTTATTTTTGGAAACATTTAATTTTCACATGTTTCCATAATTGAAATTAATTTTGAATACAACTTTCTCAGTTATACATAATTTAAATACGTTATAAACAAGTAGCTTACAAGGGGATTTGGGGAACCAGTAAAATACTTGTGGATTTTTTTCATATAAATAAACATTATATTTACAGTTGAATTATAATTTTATATGTAAAGAAATTTAACATATCACTAAGGAATCCAATGTCTTAATCTATGTATATACAGACGTAGTAGCTTTGGAAGTGGTTGTGGGTTTGATTCTTACTAGTGACAAATTATATAATTGTCTGGATAGATTGTTGTACTCTGCAACATCTTAATATTCCGTTCGGCTATGCCTTAAGCAAAGTATACCGAGACCAAAATTGAACCCACAACCATTACCTCTTTGAAACTAAAATTCAGTATATAAATATATTATTTAACTATTAGTCTCACCTGCTTTTGTGGCGACACAACTAGACGTTGTAGCGCCTATCCATTTGATAGCGTGCAAAATATATTTACATTTTTATTATATGTATAGGGTATAAGTACATAAACGAATATATAAACAAAAAATATATTTCCAAGCAATAACTTTATTGTATAAAATTAAAAAATATATAATAATCCCTTCAACTTAGAAGGTGGCGTAACACAACACCGAACTTTGTCTCTCTGGAGCAGAGAAATGAAAACAATTAATTTCTCCGAGAGAGTATTGATCCCACAACCATCACGGTTACATCACGAAGCTGTGGCAATGAAACTTATTATTTTTTATAATTACTTAATACGTACGTACGTACTTAATACGTATTTTTAAACTAACAATTTATTGCTTGGAAACGCATATAAGCTGTATAATGATATATATTAAAAAGCTGCCATTTTAGTTAGCATAAAGCAATTTTTAAAAAAATACACAAAAGTAAACAAATATTATGCCTAAAGGGAATAAAGTTTATCAAAAATGTGCTTGGTTAAAACAAACAATCGCCAAAGCATCTAAATGGTGATTTTATTATTAATAATAATATATAAATAAAAAAATTAAATCCGTTTAATTTAGAAAATAAGGAGGGGAGGAATGGAGTAGTTTGTTTAAATGTTATAATTGAATTGGTCTTTGTTTTATCACTAAGTTTCTGTTATTTTATTACATAGATTGACATATATAGTATAGGCAGAAATAATTATTTTAATAACTTGCTCGTTCGTGAAAAAATGTGAACCTTAAAAATAATATGATATGAAAAAGAAGTAATTTGCTATGTACCTACGTTGCCTTTACCTAATTTTTTTTTACAAATTATTTTTACAGAAATTTATCAGACACTTTTTAATATCGCCTCTAATAAATATTTTCTCGGGCTAATAAAAAAACACGACAAATAAATAAAAAGATTGCATTTATTTCAACATTTTCAACCAACTTATTTACATATTACATATCACATCTTATTCAATTCGTTATACATAATTTAAATAAAACATTATTTATTTTAATAATCTCTACAAGAAGATAGCGTTTTTCTTTACATATAAATAGTTATGAGATCGATCCCATAAAAGAAAATTAATTAAACTCTAAGATGGATGGATGTGTAATAGGCATAGAGAACCTAGTAATATAAGTGACTCTAGACACATTTTCTGTTTATTTTAAGTCACATTCAAATTGAATTAAAGTTGAAAAATTGTAAAGTTTAAAATTACTACTATTTGAGGATATTAAAATAATACATTATCAAACAATTTCAATATCTTTAATCCAAATATATAATATGAGGTAACCATTATACAGAATATTATACAATAAAACTATATTACAGATTAAAAATATATATTATGCACATATAATAAAATAAAATTAAGTAAACATCTCCCGTATTAATAAACAGGCGATATTCATGTCAATAAACAAACTGAATTTTAAAACAATAAAGCAAAATATATATATAATTTCATATTTTTTAGAAATCGCATAGAATAATTTATAAATATTTTATTACATTATAAGCAGAGAGAAATTAGTGTCTCCACTTTCTGCCTAATTTAGAGACATTAGGTAGAGTGACGGAACTCACGTGTTTTATCCTATCAAAGCGGGTGAAACACAAATTTAATAACCCCCAGAGAGGGGATCGAACCCACAACAATTACACGCACAACCATACAGTTCTAATTTCATATATTTGTGACTATTTACTGTTTATCGATTGAGTTTTATACTAAAATGTACTAAACCAAAAAATATTAATGCATTATTTTAATGAATAATTAATATTTAAATAGGCATATTTCATATATTATTAAAAATAGGTATTTTGTTTTAAATATCTCATTTTAAAAAACAATTTGAGTAAAATATTCTTGAAATAAAGTATTCTTTATGCAAAATAACAAACTATTAGCAACTAATAGACATCATTAGATAAATACATATATCATTAAAAGGAAGTGAAATTTTTATCACATTTTTTGGTTTACTAAATTTTAGCATAATGGTAAATTTTAGTTTAATATTTGGCGCTACCCCGCTAGCCCGCTAGGGATAAAGCGTGAAGCTATGTTATGTTATGTTTGAGACATAAAATATATGAGATTTTTTTTAATTATGCTGTTTTCTTATTAGGATTAATAGATAAAGATAATATTACACTTTTATTTATCTCTCGCTATGGAAAAAGAATTTCATAATCTACTTTTTTTTATATTAAGAGAGGCATTTTATTTTGATTCGCGGAACCTAATGCCAATTTTATTTAATCAAATCACTGGCGGCAATGTTTACTTGTTTTTTTTATCAAACAATTACACATTAGTTACATACATATTCTTTAAAATTATCAAATAAATAACTAAAAGAATTTCTTTATTTATATTTTATATACATACAATATATTATTATTTAAATTTAAAATTACGTACACTGGATATTAGGAACGTGTTTTACTACACTTGTGATGCTAACGTGTGCTATACTGTACTATAAAATAATAACAGATATAATATTAATTATTATTACAATTTTGTGCTTAAATGTCTTTGAGTTAAAAGCTTTTCTTTGATGAATATAATATACATTTTTTTATATTCCTCGATAGATTATTTATACAGAAACAACTACAAGAGCCTGCTTGAAATATAACCTCAAAAAAAGCCCAAGATTTTTTTTTCCTAAAAATTTGTAAACAGTCTTTAATAGAAAGTTATTTATATATAATAAATAGCCGTAATAACGCATCGATTACTCTTGCTACATAAGCATGGACAAAGCTGTATAGCTTCAAATATAAACCAGCCTAAGCTATAAAACTTCAATCAGCCGGTGGAACAATTATGATTGTACTTCCACTGTCTTTTCCTTTATAAATTGCTGAATTTTCTAAGGTTTTAATATAAACAACTTCCTTGACGAACGTTTCCGACGAATCCTGTATATGTTCGTCGCCATTTAGACGAACTACTGACACGTGTTTGCTTTCGTCGTTTGACATTTTAGGAGATTCTGGTTTAATGTAAACCGTTTGAGTAGATCTGACTTTTCTAAATCTCATATCTTTAGGTAAAGTCGATGTCTCACGCTCTATTATTGTAGGTGTGACACTTCTTGTTCTGTAGCTAGACGTGTGACTTTTGGGTAACGTGTTCGAATCTCCTGTTTGCGGAGCACTATCTGCTTTAACGAAGCCTATATCCATGAAAAACTTCTTAAATTTCTCTACAAAAGTCGGTGATTTTGCTCTATTGAGGCTACTTGATAACCTTTCATTGGAATGTTCTTTGGAACTGACTTCGTCGATTCTTTCCGGTATGTTCGACATACTTTTGTGTTTTTCCAAGTTCGATCGTCGTTTCCATTTTTCTTCGTCGTCATCGTCTATAAACGGTATGTCTTGGAGATTTTTGTCGTTTCTCGTGTCGACTGACGCGTCTTTTAATATCTTAATAACTGGGACGGCTTGATCTGCTATATATATTTGAGGTACACTTGTACTTGTATTGTCTGTTTGTATACCGCTATCTGCTAAACTCCCATTTATATGAGAACTTCCTGCACCAGTCGACAGTACTTTAGTTAGTTGATCAGACAAAGATTCCATACGATCTTGTATCGACGACCTGTATACATTATCAGTGTAGGAAGGCCCCGGATCTCTCGGATTTAGATTAGAAGTATCAAAATCGATTCGTCTTTGAAAAGGCAACGTCAGTCTATCCCTATCCATAACTTTAAGTCTGTCAGACAAAACTGAGGGATATTCCGTTGGCATTTGATGCCTTTGATTCCAAGTAGATATTGTGGTATCAGTGAAATCACTCATACTAGATCTTATAGAAGACCTAGGTGATAATCTAGCCTGTCTCATGTATTCCGGATTATAGTCCTTTATAGGCCGACCGATGATTTTACTCCCTGCGTATAAAAACGCTTTGTTAATTTTCTATCGCTTATTTTTTTTGGTACATTTCAGTTTATTTCCCACCCTGGATCGTCGTTTCACACAGTTAGCACAGATAACACCAACTTTTTAAGATATACATTTTTTATAAATAAATCACGCAAAACTTGTACAGTCAATGTACCGTATAAATGTACGTAAATGTGTAAAATAATAAAAAAAATACACAACAACTATAAGGACAAACAAACACCGGACAGGATAAAAGGGTGGGGGACAAAATAAACTGAAATGTATATATATTAAAAATACTGTAATGTATTAAAGGTATTAAAAAAAATCCGCATTCATTGTTAGGAAATAGGACTACTAGCTACTTGTTAACAAAAAAAAGTGTATTTTCATTGTAATACATAAATATTATATTAATATTATAATAAATATATATTTCATGCAAATATATAATATAATAATAATAATATAAAACATTACATGCAACGGCTCAAAAGTTACTAAAAAAATATATATTTTTCTTATATTTATATAAAATAAAAATACACTTTTGTAAATATATTAAAATAATAAAAAAATGGATATAACGTACCTATTGTATCGATTTCTTCTTGAGGTCTCAGTGGCTTCGCAATAGATTTTCTCTTCGACGGCGAGTGTTTTAGTGCTGTAATATAAGTTGAAATAACATATTAAAAACTTAAACTAACAGATATTTTGTTTAAAGTAATTTTGTGATATTAGTATTTCTTATCTGATTAGTATGTTACAGATAATAAATCGGATTTTTTAAAATTAAAATGTATTAAATTCATAGAAATATATAATACATTTCACAATTTCAATACTATCATTAAATATTATGTAATACCACAAAAATACTTCACTACCGAGAAATTAAATTAAAAAGACAGTATTAAGCATTCGTATGAAAATAAGCACAAAAAATGTACATCAATTTTAATTTCGCAAAATATAATTAGACTTCAAGCTCTTTTAAAAAAAGAAAAAATAAATAAAGAAAGAAGAATACAAAAAAATTAGAAGAATTGATGAAAATCATGCCAGAAGATTTTACATTTTTTTTAAAGAGATCGTACAAGTTTTTTTATATAAATATTTAGAATAAAACAGTATTTAGTATTAATAAATTAAATAAAAATTTGGAATAGGTTGAGTAAAGTGTGTAAAAATGTTTTTTATTCTACGTGAATTAAAAATGGTATATAAATTAAACATCTGTTATGTATATATACGTTAATATATAGCATAAAATAATTATATATTTTTTTCAAATTTTATGTGCTAATGCCAATTTTATAAAAAAAAATAGTTCACAGTTACGATTATTATCTAAAAAAAGGTTTCGAGAATATTCATGCTGTGGCATTTTTATATAGGATTATGAAACGATCTAACTACATAGGTTTTAAAAAAACACAAAACAGTCTAAAGGGTTCTACGACTAGGAGAGAAGAGACGTTATTTTAAAAATAAATATCTATAGGAACATGAAATTGTTATAATATAACTATAATGAATCACTATAATAAGAATTATGTCAAATAAAACGAAATTAATGATAACTACAATGACATTTTATTATATAAACTATTTTTGTTAAATAATAAAATGTTAATTGGGTATGTGTCAATAATGCCATATCAACCAATTTTCAACTCGAATGTGTATGTATAGTAAAATTGTGTTCCAACTTTTTAACGACCGTGAACTTTCATAACCAATTAAAAGAAATTAAAAATTATAACAATTTCTTCAAGAATCACAGATTAAAAACGTCACAATAGAAAAAAAAACGAGTCAAATTGACAAATAACATGCCATCATCTAACACGAACTTACTTAAACCTCCACGGACGCGCGCCAGTATCCAATTTCGGACAATTGTTGGGAAAAAAAAGGGAAAACAGATATTATTCTCGCAAAAAAAACACGATTTTATGGATTCATAATCAACGGGGACGTGCATGACTTTCACGTTAAAAAAAATCATGCGAAATAAAACAAAAAGAGAACAAAAAATTATGTTGAAACAAAAAAGATTGAACATGCCCAATTCGAACGTGACAAAAAATGAAAAAAAAATTAAATAAAAAATACTCCTTAATTAAATACAAAATTCACTAACAAAAGTGAACGCCTACACTAAAACGTTTGGGTGTTGGTGCATTACATATTCTTCATTAAAAAAAACACATGTAAGCCTACTTTTTAAGCTATATTCAAATAGATAGATATAGACGTAACCTGGCAATCTAGCTAAAGTATAAAAATTTTGATCTAATAATCAAATAGGCCTGATTAAAGAAAAATAAAGAAACATGTTACTAACACTGGCTATATACATATTTAAAGCATTACACTGTAAATTCCAATAAAGAATCATTCCCTAAAGAAAAACAAAAAATATAAAAAAAAAACCAACGTTTTTACTTAACCTATCCAGTAAAAAAAACAACATTATCTATTTTCTACATATAACCTAAAAAAAAACGAATAAATAAAACACACCAACACCCTGAAAACGTGTAAACACGCATAAAAACGCGTAAACACGCATAAACACGTACAAAATCGTGTACAAAACACAATCAATACCTATATAACTGGTGACGAGCGTTCTGAACTTGCGATGGTTGCCTTTGATCTCCGGAAGGTCCACTGATAGACAATTTATGTTTTTATTTTTTTAGAGATTTTTTTTGTTTGTGTAGGCGTGTGTGTAACGTATAAAGATATGTTTTCTATTTATGTGTTGACTAGAGGAGCCCTTTGAAAAGTTAATAAATATATATAAACATAAACATATAATTATTAACTAAAGTGATAGAAAGAGATAGAAATACAATACGTTTATAAATAAAACGAGATGCACATATCTTTTTACGTTTCACCAAATTTTACCTTTTATAATGTTTAATTAAATATTATGTTAAAAAAATGTAAAAAATCAAAATGTATGTATATGTGTCATGTATTAAACATGATGCCTTAAAAAAATGAAGTTAAATGATTCAAAACAGATAATTTTTGTGTAAGTTTTAATTTTTTTTGTATTAAAATAACATGTAAGTGTCATTTATGTATATTAAATATATCTACATACAATATTAATAATAAATTTGAAGATATAGGGTTGTTACCCTCGAACTTTAGCCATATAAATGACATTGTAGCAAAATGATTATAATTAATGAAATAGTTCGAAAGGAGAGCAGAGAATGATATAAGAATGATATTTCATATATTTTTGCTATCCCTTTCATGTTTGATAGATTAAAAAGAGATATAGATATACACGAATTTCTTAATAACTATGTTAATATTAATGTACTTTTAGTAACTTAATTGCTGTTTTTCTCATATTTAATATATAGAAAAGATATAAATATATTTTTAATTTAACATAAATGATTAACAAACACAGATGTGATAAAATGTTTAATAAAGTTATACTTACACGAAGGTATTTTCTTAAATACAGTTTTGGCCATGAAATCTAGGAACCTTTGCGCGTAAAAATTCGGTCTGTGCACTGATACAGTGTCCTGAAATGTTATTATTAGAAAAAATAAATACTAAAATATAGATTTTCCAATGAGGGATAAATAAAATTCTTTTATTTTTCGTAAAAAATAACAATTAAAATAAACATTAACTAACAGACAATATCTAATAAGATCATTGAAAGTCCCAAAATGTATGCATATAACAAACTTACACCATCATGTATCATACTTTTCCATGTATGCTCGAGTTTTTTCCTTAGACGATAAGATTGCAATATATCTATTATACCAAGGAACAGAAGGAGACGTTCCCCACGCGCGTTCCTAGCTGGAATACCGCCTGGCCTATAATAAAAATAATTTATTAATAAACGAAAAAAAAAAACTTTTCTAAGCTTCATCCAGTATCCTGCAGGATTGCCTAACTTGACGGGATTTGGCGTGAAATTGAATATAAAACCGAGGGTTAAGGCACTGAGATAGATAGAGAAAAAGGGAGTATTGACAAACAGAGAAAAAATTATAGGAACAAAAGATTCAGTTCTGTCTTTCTTAGGTAAAAATAGACAACTTATTTTCATTTTCTCTGGTAAAAATTGGGCGGAAAGCAGGAAGATGATTATCTTAACACTAGGTTCCCTGTCTTTATTCATAAACATAGCTTGGAACTAAAGAAATCAACGACATTAATTTATATAAATTAATTATAAAAATATAATAATAATGGAGGCCATCGTGGCGCAGCGGCGTAAGCATGACAGTTATGGGTTCGATTCTCACTCAACTCACGAAACTCACAATAATTATTTTTTTAAAAAAATATTTTTTCGAATATAGAAAATATAAAAAAATAAAAACATATATACGTACGGAACATCCTCCTCCTCGTCTATAGGTTCGCTCTCAGCTTGAATACTCTCCATAGCAGTGGAATGGGCAACTAAACGCTGACGATTGATTGATCTGTTAATAAAATATAACAAAATAAATAGAAAAACACTAAAAAAGACTAAAATGTGATAAAAAATTATTTATTAATAAAATTCGTTCGTTCGTTCATAATATTAATAAAATTCGATAGTTTTATATATAAAAAGATATTACTATTAAAAAAATGCGTTTTAGAAACAGATTTTACAGTATTTTTTTTTAATACTTAGTGTGTAATACAAGAACAAATTGAATAACAATGATATTAATGATAAATAAACTAAAGACATAGTAGATTACTACCATCTCTAAAAACTAGGATTAGGGGCAAATCCTAAAGGTGAAAATACTATGTATGAAGTTTAGTAAGCTACCATGCTTTCATATCTCAAGGCAAAAAAGGAAATTAGAAGTAATTAACAATATCATTAATTAAAATAATAAATAGTATCAGTTATATTATTAATGAAGACACAAATGAAATTGTTAAAGTGAATTTTCGACCCAAAATTTCAATACAAATAGTATATTTCTAATTTTAAATATTTTTCTTTACTGAGGTCGTCATAGCGCAGCGGCATATCCTCTTGCTGTACACTGTTGTGAGTTCGATTACCACTAGGGGGAATGAATTATTTCAATTTAGTCACACTAATAAAAAGACAGCGCGCGGCGTTAAGTTACCGGCACAGAATGTCTCAACACTATGTTTCAATAATTTAAACTAAAGATAATTCTCAATATTAAAGATTCTAGAAAGTTCGTTAGTTACATGCATAATATAGATTAGACAGACACAATACACGACGTTAGTGCGTTAGAGAACGAGAGAGACAGACAGATATATAATTTATATATATATATAAAAAATAGTAATTACTGCGTCCTTTTGACTTGATTCTTAAAATCCTCTTTGCTTTGCTCTAATCTGGAAAATTTTATGAAAAAA